>JAJKFI010000100.1:3016062-3091974 GCA_029204185.1 Lerista edwardsae | reverse complement strand
TAATAATAATAATAATAATAATAATAATAATAATAATAATAATAATAATATAAAGGTTTCCCCATGACCAAATGGTCTAGTTGTGACCGATTGTAGGGTGTGGTGCTCATCTCCGTTTCTAAGCCGAAGAGCCAGCATTTGTCTGAGGACAAATTTCTGTGGTCATGTGGCCCGCATGACTATACGCCAAGGCGCAAGGAATGCTACTCACATTTTTACATGTTTTTGAACTGCTAGTTGGCAGGAGCAGGGACAAGCGACAGGAGCTCACTCCGTTGCGCAGTCTTGAACTGCCAATCTTCTGGTCAGCAAGCTCAGCAGTTTAACCCGCAACGCCACCACATCCCTATTTTTTTTTTAAATCATCTGCTGAATCTCTTACTCATGCAAAGGAATGGGAGAATCAACAAAAAGGGAGCTCCCTCAGTAAAACAGACAGCAAGCTGCACTGTTAAATGAAAGTAAAACTCTGAAACTGAAACTAAAACTAACTGAGCAAATGAAGACAATCTGAGAAAAGGAGCTTGTGGGATATGCTCTAAAAAGAATCAAGAGAATTTTGAAAAATTCTCAAAATCAATGACTGGAGGGTCTGTAGGGTGTCAAAGAGATAAGAGGGCATCATTTCAATGGTTCAGCCAGCTCTAAACCCCTTTTATAGTCCAACCCCTGGATCCTGGCTCTGTAGCCGGAAGGCATCAGAGGCCAGACTGCTGTGATTTACATCAGATGGCAGAAAGGCAAGACTTCTCTCTGACACAGCCTGGTCACAACTTCTTTCAGGACGTGTTGCTGGATATTCCAATCTGGAGGCCACCTGGGACAGATGACACCCCTCCATATCACACGCATTGGAAGGATGGAGTGCTGATCTGTGACAACTTCCTACTAGGACATTGCCCATTGCAGAAGCAATGCCCGTGTCACCATACCCCTTTTCCCTACCACTGGCAGTGGCGATTTCAGGGAGACCGCACGTGGACATGTTTCAGCCTCTCAGTTCAACACCACTTGGAGAGACTCTACTGTGGCACGAAATTCACCAAAGTGCAGCTCCGGAATAGGTGAGGACTACAGATCTTGTTTCTTCTAGCATTGGCTAGGAAAGGATTCTGGGGCAGGCGTCTGCCCTAGATAATGTTTTTAACCCCAACGCCTCCCTCCTGAAGCAATAATACAAGGGAACGCATGCCTCTCCCCATTCGCTGAGCCATCCGAGAATTTGCCAACACATCTAAGATTACAGAGCCAAGTCAGTGCAGTTTTAAGCCTTTAAAAACCTTCCCTTTTAGAAATTAACTTGTAAAGTTTTTCAGATTGCATTCAAGGAATCCCTGGGGTTGCTGAAATAGTTATCAGTGATTTCTTGAGAGGCAACTTGGTCATCACTGCCAATGTTATTTATTCACTTTCACATTTTTCTACCACCCTTCCTCCAAGGAGCTCAGGGTGATGTACAGTGTTCCTTTTGTCCTCACAACCACCCTGTGGTGAGACTCAGATAGGTGAGACTCAGAAATCGGGTCTGACCCAGGGCTTGGGATTTGAACCTGTATCTGAGCAGGGATTTGAACCTGTATCTTCCAAATCTAACGCCAGAACCACTACACCATCCTGCTTCTGTAGGAGGGTGTTGGGGGTATTCTAGATCAATGTTGGCTGATTTCAGGCTTGCACAATCTACTTTTCTAAATGTGCATACTAGAATCTTCATGACCCACCAACATGTATTTTTAATTTACAAAGCAAGCCTGTATGTTGGAATCCCAATGGATTAGGAGTAAATAATCTGGGTTAAGCAATTCTGCATATGCATTCTTAAGCGCATACTAAGGGCTTGCTGATTCAGACCAGCATCCCCTTAGTCAGGAAGTCATTGCAAGAATCCCAGGAACCAACAAGCACTGTCTTGGCCCAAGGCAGCATTACGAAGCAACAATCTTACACCGCAGCATCCCAGCTGTAGCTGAGCTTTTTTGTATCTTGAGCCCTGAGGCTCCACTATTGCAGCTTAAAGGGGCAGCTTCATGGCTTGAAGCTGAGCACCCCAACACCTTTCAGTCATCTCTCACCTTGCCTGGTTCTTGCATTGATTGAATGGCAGGTAGCAAAGGGTGAGATACCTGGTATATTATGGTCTGACCCTTTGGGGGAGCTTTACTCAGGCAGGTCCACCTCTTGAGGTTGGGGTTCCTAGCGTTTCTTGTTCTGGTCCCTCCAGACTCTTGGGGGTTGGGTTGTACTTTTTTTTAAGAGCTTTATTTGCAAAGATCAAGATGGGAAAATCATCTCCTGCATGAGATGGGAAAATTTTCAGGCCCCTTCCTTTTTGACTCTGGGCCCAGGTACAATTCACTCCCTGCATCACCATCCCATGTGTCTTGACTGCCAGGCTCTCAGGATCATCTGAATGAGTGCTTGCTGCTCCAGGTGAAGTTTCTTTGTTTGTTTAAAGAATGTGTATCCTGCCTTTCTACCCCATATTGGAGCATCCAAAGCAGCTCACATCATTCAAAAATGCAGATACAAATGATAAAAGATAAAAGATTAAAACATTGATATAAAAGAAGCAAATCCCAGTGGATCCTGAACATATAAAATTACAATCATTAAAAAATGCCAGAGGACAATTCAGAAAAAAAACTGGTTTATAGAGTGCTAATTAGAGTGTGTTATTTTTTTCTTAAGAATAGCAAATGCGTGTTTAACCAAGACAATTCTACTACTCACCTTGCAGAACAAACCACTCTCAAGTTTTAGACTTGGATGCTATGAAGCTGACATCTTCTCAGGAAATACGGCGCCTGTCTAATAGCAGCGATCATGCCTGCAACCCCTACTTTCCTGCAGAATTGAAGGTTTATTGGAAGGAGATATATAAATGGATAGAATACAAGGAGGTAAGAGGATCAAAAGCTATACAACTTGTGGAGAAATCTCGTGATTGTATTTTGGATACAACCCAGAACAAAAACTAGACATGCTTAGTTCAGTGGGATTTAGGTGCACCTAATTTTCTCTGACTTGCATCTGTTATATACAACTTTGGCTGTAGCCAGTTAGGGCCCAATCCTTTCCAGTGCCAATGCACTCCCACATTAAGGAATCAAATGCTCCTTAACTTTGGGGAGGCCTCCATGTTTGCACAGACACCGCAGAATGCAGCACACGCCCCATAGGCAGAGCTGCATCAGCCCTGGAAAATTGGACAGGATTGGGCCCATTGCCCATATATTCAGCATGTATTCGAAATGCTGAATACCCAAAGATTTTCTCTCCATGAACAACACCCTGGGACATTCCAAGTTGGTGATCATGGGGAGGAAACCCCACCACACCACATCCAGCATTTACTCTGCGGACAAATGCTGAATGGGCAGTGGGTGACTATATGCATACATCATTGGTTGGGGCAGTGCTAGCACAGCACACTCCCAGGGCCTGTCACAGGTTCTACTCACAATGGGCACATCTGCATAGGGTTCCAGTCTACACACTGTGCAAATTGAGGTTGGTGAGTGGAGGTGATAGAATCCTGCACTGTTTCATAAGTATGCGTGTGTGTGTCAAATTTTAGAATCTTCCCTTTTATACATACATCAGTTTGTATCATAATTAAGCACATTGGTGGAAGGGGTTATTTTGTTTCAGCAGATTTAGGGCACAGTCCTAACCAACTTTCCAACATGGGGGTAAGAGCAATGCATCTACACCCATTTCCTTACCTTGAGAAGGCCTCTGTGACTGCTCCCCAACTGCAGGATACAGCACATGCCCCATTGCTACCGCTATGTCAGTGCTGGAAAGTTGGATAGGATTTGGGCCTTAACGTTGTGACCACTCATTAGTTCTTCCTCCCTGGGACATCATAGTGCCTCATTGGGGCACACCCATATATGTTTCAGCCACACTGCAGTCAGTATTGGAGTCCCTGCTGAGTCTCCAATCACAATTTAATCAGTTAAATTAACTTTTAACTACAATTGAAGTGTATATCGCTCAAAACACGTATGAGAATACAGAAACATAGAGGCAAATCTAACAGGATGGCTATTCACTCAAGCAGGATCCCAAAGTTGTGATGTGTGTGGCTCTGCCTCCAGCACAAAAGATTGCCGCAAAGTCTGATACAGTCACAGAAGCGATCAGACCGTTGCGTCCTGGTTACTGGCATTTCTGGACATTTGTGCCACATTATATGTACATATTTATATTAGATGTACTTTTTTATTTTTAAAACAGAAAGGTAAGGTTAGGACTGGGACAAGAAGCTTAGCATATACAACTTGGGGTTTGTTGCCCAGTTATAGTGGGATGCAAATAATCGGGACACACAAAAAACGGTCATGTATATCCAGAGACGCTAATGACTGGGACGCATTTGACTGGGACACAGTAGCCCGGGACACCAATAACCTAGTACCAATCACAGAAAGTGGGGAAATAAGGGTTTGGGAATATTTGTGTCTCTGCAAGATGAAAGAACTTGTGTTATTCTCTTCCCACAGCCTGTTGCTCAGGAGCTTGTGGCTGCTTTTGAGAAGGGCAAGTGGAACCATGCCTTTTGTCTGCATGAGCGCCTCTACAATGTGAATCTCAAATGCATGACCCAGTGGAACATAAAGACAGGTTTCACCCGCCCTATCAAATTCCGACCAGTCCTGCGTTCATATCCCTTTATTGCGCCCTATCTACGGTGAGTCTGGGTCATCCCCCCGCCCATTTTGCTTGTGCTACACTAGCCCCTCCATCACTGACAATGCATGCATTTAATCCCACCCACCCTATCCTTTGCCAGAACCTGTGAGCTGAGTGCTTTTAATCCTTCAGCTCATGCATTACAGTACCCTGTTATGTGTATTTTGCATAACATGCCATTCACTGGTTGCAGAGGAAAGCTTGAAAATCTCACCATGACCCTCCTCCCGCCATTTCTCTGTCATAGTTCAACAGTTCAGAATTAAGGGATGTCCATGTGGCAACTTCCTTATCTTCTCAGTTCCAGATTTGCACATACAACCCAGAAGAGTGAGAATGTGGTTGCCCACCTATGGGTCGGGATCTGATTTTTGGTGGGTTGCAAAACTGACATGCTGATAACTGAGTGCACAATCCCAAACTGGAGTTAGGCCGGCATAAACTAAGCCAGCAAAGTTTGGCCAGCACAAGGGCCACCATAAAGCATTTTTGGACTACTGGAGGATGGCTCACGTCTGTGTGCTGGCCTCTCTGACTCCGAGAGTGGTCCAAACATACTTTACGGTGTCCCTTGTGCTGGCCAAACTTTGCTGGCTTAGTTTATGCTGGCCTAACTCAGTTTAGGATTGCACCCTGAGAAGGGAAATGTTTTTAACCCTATGGAAATAGAAATGGAACAGCACATGTGTGTTTACTCAGACATAGGAGAATAGTACTGCCCTGGTGCTGGGGCAGTACATTATGGCTCCGTTGGGAATCACTGACATAGGTACATTAAACAAAGGTATTATTTAAACAATTATTTGTTGGAGGGCAGCACTGTACAATGCTTGCTGTTTGGGTTTGCGCAGGATATGCAACTGTGCAGATCAACCACACTCATTGTAGACAGGCAAGAAAGCAAGGTGGGATACAATTATTGGCTTGTGCTACAGACTGTGAGGTACCTTGTGTATTGGATAGATTACCCCAAAATTAAGTCAAATGCAAATCTGTATGAAATTCACTGCGGGATTTGATGGCGGTGGCAGGGATGCCTGAAGCAGAGTTCAGTGGAATTGCCCCAATACCACAGAGGGAAAAGGGCTGGAAGAATGACCTAGCTAGGGAATGAGCAGGAGGGAGATTAGGAACAAAAAAGAATCATGTGTTCTTCCTGTTTTCCCTGCCCCTCTTTCTTTCCTGTTGTTGTCTCTCTTATGCCTTTTAGTAAATTGTGAGCCTCCTGGGACAGGAGACTGCCTCCTTCTGTGTAAAGTACCCTGCACACAGACTGTAATAAAGAGGAGGCAAAGGGAGTCAGCTGGGCAGGACTAGGAAAACAGGCTTGGAACAGAGGAGTGAGGACTGGCGGGGAAGATCAGGAGGGATAGCAAACTGGGAGAGAGAATGGAGAGAGGTGAACCCAGCCAAGACCAATTGCTCAGAAGGCTGAGCTTCAGGTATCCATGTCAAATAATGAGTCAATTATTTGTCTGCAAGTTTGTAGTCACTTTATAGAGCAAACCTATACATTTTTACTCAGAAATAAGTCCTACTCTCTTCAGTGGGATTTACTCCCAGGACAGGGTGCATAGGATTGGAGCATAGATATGTGTTAGTGGTTCTTACCCTTCAGTTGGAGGCATTTCTTTATTTTTGCACACATGACCCATAGTAGCTATGATGGTGATGGGCTGGAGCCCCCGTGGCCTGGCAGTGGCTGTTTCTCACATGCAACAAGGGAGGGCACAGAGGCGGATCTAAGGGGGGGGCGAATCTGTAAGTTTTGCAAGAAGCCTTACCTTGCAATGGAAATCACTCTTCTCCTGCACCGTTTTAGCCAATCCTCACAGGGAACAGCAACATCTTGGCGCTGCTTACTGGCTACAGCAGCAAGGGAGAGGAGGGATTTCCATGACAGGGTAAGGCTTCTTGCAAAACTTACAGATTTGCCCCCCTTTAGATCCGCCTCTGAGAGGGCATTGCAAAAACCAGGTACATCTGCCAAAAAAAGCTGAGCTCTTCTTGTCTCCTTTCCTTGTTAGGTCAGTTGCTCAACCCCGTCACACTGCAGCTATCCACGGGGAGGACCCGATGGATTTGTACTGTGGGCCTTATCCGGCTGCACGGGTCCCACCTCCGCAAGGGGACTCTGTCTTTACAATGGCAGAGGTGGCTGTGGCAGAGATGGCCTATTATGTGGTGAGCAAGCTCTTCCACACCTCACTCCCTGAAGACAAGGCTTTAATACTGGCCATCTACCGTGTGCGCAATGACCATATCTGGCAAGCATACATGAGGTGAGTGTGGCATGTGGTCATGGCACCATATTCCTGGTTCCAGCCTCTGGTAGGTTTTGTTTGCCAGAGCATGTCGGAGGTGGCCCTTGCAGTGTGTCTATTTTTTTTTTCCAATTCTCTTCAGTATGAGTGTTCATCGAGTCTTGCCTGGAACCATATCAAATGGCTTCTAAGGGCATGGCGAAGGGTTGCCATTTCCTTCTCCAGTGGATCACATTTAGTCAGAACTCTCTACTATGACCTGTCCATCTTGGGTAACCCCACATGGCATAGCTCACAGCTTCATTGAGCTACTCAAGCCCCTTCGCCACGACAAGGCAGTGATCCATGAAAGGGATGGCGACACTTACAGACTGTTTTAACCAGACTGGCTGAACCATCATGGCTTCTGCCGGGGAGATCTGGCAACTGTCATTCTGAGGGAAAGGAGCTGTGAATCTCAAATAGGATTTTCTGTACAGGGTATGAGATTGAGGGCACAATCCTAACCAACGTTCCAGCACTGGGGTAAGGCCAATGCAACTCCCAGGTAAGGGAATAAACATTCCCTTACCTTGAGGAGGCCTCTGTGACTACTACTCCACTGCAGGGTACAGCTCATGCCCCCCTTTGGTACAGCTATGTCAGTGCTGGAAACTGGGTTAGGATTGTGCCCTAAGTGCGACAGCTTTGCTGTGTAAGGACTAAAAATGGGGTTGTAATATTTCTGTGATCTGGACAGACTTAATTTTCTGCATATGCATACATCCATATTCCTTCAGTTCTTGAGCAGAAATGGCAATTGCAGTTCTAAAACACTTTGTTCAGTATCTGCCCCACTTACTACCTTCAAGGCATTTTGAGAATTGTATTATTTATATGAATATGCTGTTTATTTCAGCTTAGCGTTTTTCCAATGATGTTTACTGGTATTTCCTTGACATTTTTTTTTTAAATGGTGAGCTTTTTTTCAGACAGGGAACCATTTTATTTTTCCTTCTCTCAGTTGTGCCAATAAACCATTTTTTGAACCTTTTCTTAAGAAGTGGTGTATAAATAGGTTTAGGACATTGACATGGGAATGCAGTCACTGCCTGGATCCTGCCAAGCAGTAAACTGGGTACAGACAATTCCTTTCACATGCAGTCAAGAATACAAACAATAATAAATGGCTAGCCTTTTATTTGGTCTCTTTTGCAGTGTTGAAAATGGTTCGCATATATGTCTCCATGATGTCTCCATCAACCTTGTAATGGCCTTTAAAGAGAGGCTGTGACTAGGTGGTAGAACACATGCTTTGTATGCCGAAAGTCCCAGATTTAACCCCTGGCATCTCCAGGTAGGGCAGAGAGAACCCCCTGGAGGGCTGCTGCCAGTCTGTGTTGACAATACTGATTTACCCTTTACTAATTGGGCAAGAGACACTTTTTCAAGTGATGTTCCTCTTTAGCGGGGGGGGGGGGAGAGTAATTGTCCCTCTTCACCCCAGCACAGTGTCTTTTCTAGTGGCTGTTGCTGGTGGTGGTCTGCATTTTTTCCATCTTGTGAGCACTTTTGGGACAGAGAGCCATTGAACTTTATTTTTTGGCCTGTAAGCAGCTTTGTGAACTTGTGTTGAAAAGCGATATATAAATATTGTTTGATTATGTGGACTCAGTAGGAAGCTGCTTCCTATAAAAGTAGGTCAGTGTTTTTTTTTCCCCAAATGGTGAGCTAAGGCTGAGAAGTAATAGCTTACCTACACCACTGACCTGCTAGCTCAGGGGTGGCCAACTTTTCGACTTTAGGGCTCCTGGACCCTTAAAAATTGTGTTGGGAATTTCAGCAGGCGCAGTTCGTCATCTGTGAGATGACAAGCAGCACTTGCTGAAATTCTGTCTTCTACACAATTGGTAAAGGTCCAGGAGCCCTAAAGTTGAAAGGTTGGCCTATCCATATTCTAGCTCATGCTCTTGTCCGGCTCCAAAACTGTTCTTCCTCTGCCTTGCAGCCCCAAGAGCAGTGCCTGCCAAAGTATGGTGCCCCGCCAAACTGAGGTTCATTTTTCTGGGAATGACAGGTGTGGTTGTTGCCATCCCTTGTTTTTACTTGGCTCTTTTTCTCTGGTGTAGGTCTTCCATGTCTGTTCATATAGGGATGTGATTAATGTTCAGATATTTGGGCATTAGGAGGCTGCAGTCCCATGACCGTAAACATTTCCTTGTCTCATCATTCTCTTTCCCACCAGGCAGAAGGAAATTATGTCCCGGGATCGTGCGCTAGGGGACCAACGCACCTTGGAGCAGCATCTTTTCCACGGCACAGGAGCTGCCCAGATAAAGTCTATCTGCACTATGAACTTTAACCCCCACTTGGCAGGGAAGCATGGTGCATTTTACGGCAAAGGCATTTATTTTGCTAAGGATGCAGCCTACTCACACGATTATGCCAGTGCGACTGAGACTAACGAGCGCCACATGTTCCTGGCCAAGGTGTTGACAGGGTACTGGCAGCTGGGCAAAAGCAGGCTGAAGCGGCCGCCCAGGAGGCATGACTCCTGCACAGACAACCTTTGCCACCCCAGCATCTTTGTCATCTTCAGGAGCTGCCAGTGTTATCCCTACTTCCTGATTCGCTATAAGGAAGTGAACACAGCTGTGTTTATTGACATGTGAGTGAGGTGCCCCCCCCCCTCTACATAGTGGCTGCTATAACTCTCCTCCATGTCTACACATGATGCTCATTACCTGTTGTTAATAATAATAATAATAATAAAACACATCTCTGAAGGCTGCTAACTCTGGCAGAGGCCCTGAGGAGTGGGGAGGCTTCTTAAGCCTTTTACCTCCAGTGTTCCATCTCTTAAAATCATGTCCCACCCACACGTAAGTGGTTTTACTCCCTGTATATGTTTGCGTTTGTGTGTGTGGGGGGGAATACAAATGATACAGGCAACTGAGCATAATGGTAAAAGTGATTGAGGCCTGATCAGGTCTAAAGCAGCTGGCAGCCAAGCCAGTAATCTGGCCATCTTTCTTCTCATCTCTGGCATCACTTGTGATAGGGAAGATCTACTGTAGGAGCTCTGCTTGGTATGTCTACTTTTGAAATTTTTATCCTACTAGGGATGGGGTCTCCATCTAAAGAATACAACCAATTAACCTTTGGAGTTTGGACAATGCAGATATGTTTAATATTAAAACTCATTTTCTCAGCACCGTCTTGGTCTCCAATTTTCTTCAGATTCCCTCCATTCCAACTGCAGTCACGCTGCTCCCAACCCACTCCTCACGCACAATTCCTGTCTTCTCTCATCTTTGTATTCCTTCAAGTATCTAATGATCATTTTGAATTTCTAATAGGCCCCCTGACAGATGTTTTGAGCTCTGAGCAAGCCATCAGTATATGGGCTTCTACATCCTTTGTTTCCCACTATTTATAGGAGTCAGTACAATCCTTCATTAATCTACAATCCTAGTCACATTTGCTTAGGAGTGTGTCCATCAATCTTCCACTGTCCACCAGTTCCTACTCCTCTAGCATTGAGTTATGGGGTAAGATTCACGAAAACTTTCAATGGAAAACTTCCCTGGCCTTTCACCAGCCCTATAGGTGCAAAAGGTGCATTTGTGGCTCCTTCTATCCCATTGCTCCTCATTTGACCAACTCCCCCATTTTTCCCCTCTTTTTAGAATAAGAGTACTCTTATTTTGTTAATGAGCAGGTGGGAAGTTTGTGGGGAGCGGGGAGAGACAATAAAACCAGGCCAAGAGTGAGATGGAAAGAACTGCAGATGCATCCTCCTTTGTGGCTGGGGGGGGGATTGGAAAAAAGTAGAAGAGAGGTCAAAATTTGGCTGTGCTAGAAGAGACACTGCAGAAGTTCCTGCTTCAGACCCCCTTGAGTTCTATGATGGAAGAGGAAAGACAAGATAGAAATAATCATAATTGGGTTTTCCTAGGGATATTGTTTTCCTGGGGCACCTGGTGGGCCGCTGTGAGATACAGGAAGCTGGACTAGATGGGCCTTTGGCCTGATCCAGCAGGGCTCTTCTTATGTTCTTATTATCCCCATACCCTCAATGTGCTTTTTTTGAACAATCTGTTTTCTCCCCTCCCTCCCTCCCTCAATGTGCCTCATGGTGAAGGATGTCAGCTTCTCTGCTGTACTGAACTGCTTGGCAAGAAAGGGGGTCAGGCCAACTGACCTGGAAAAAATAGTGTGACCTACACTTGTGCTTTAACAACAGCCTGATCTACAGAAATCAGTAAACAAAGTTTATCATGGCACATACAGCAGATAAGAGGTACCTTGCAGAGTTGTGCAGAGGAGTGCAATTTGAAAAGAGGTTTGAATAAGCCTGATTGCAAAGAAAGGGGAAACGGCTTCAAAAACACCAAGAATAGTGACCAGCGCTGGATTTGATTGAAAATGGTCAAAAAGAAAGGCTTTATTAATAAGGAGCAAAATAGCACCATCACACGAAGTATGGACCTGTGTGATGTGGGACAAGTCAAGTGTCTATTTTTGGAACCTTATTTAATGAACTGTATGAGCTTCTAAAGCTGAAAGCTTTAAGCAAGAACACCACCCTTGTAGGGTAGCACAGTAACCAGCAAACAGTAAAGGTTCTGGCAACAGTAAAAGCAGCCAGCAGCAACTCTTGGTGGGAAAACACTTCTTGGCTAAAGTCCAACTGTTGAGAGCCTCCTTAACGTGGTTCTGTACCCCACTGTGGTTATTTTGGCCCTATTGGTAATATTTGTGATTGCTATGCTCATGATGGTCAGATGGAGGTGTAACCAGATACAGGACTTGTGGGAACAGGTATGGACCCCATGGGTCCATGGCGGGGGCAGTATTAAGAACACCCTTTCCTTCCCTTACACATGTACAGGCCTAACTCCAATTTGGATTTCATCCTGGGAGTTATGAGCTGCTATCCTGCAAAGAGGAGGTCACACAGGTGATCCTCAGGAGATAAGGCAAGACAATGCTAACTCCAGAGCTATTAAGAATTGGTGCCATCAACATCCAAATGTCTCCCTCTTCTGATGGACTTGTGATGCAAATCTGAGTATGCGTGAGGGCAAGTCCTACCTGAATCTCTCAATTTAGATTTTAATCTGCCCAGGAACTAAACTCACCTGGAAAATCTTTTGGGGCTAAACAAAAAGGTCTCCCCACCAAAGTTTAAAGCAGCAACAGAAAAGGGCTGGAGCATTAGAGTGATTTTGTAAAAGAAACAAAGTGTTGTGTTTAGGAAAGGCATGGAACAGTCTTAAAAGGAACAAGGTTTTGGCTGGATGGATGTCTGTTAAAGAAATAATACTTTCTCAGCAGAAAAAGAAAAGGGGAGGAAATGTTGAAATGTTGCAAAGAAGGTTTAAAGACTGTACCTGCCTTTGTCTTCTGTATCTATTGTCAATCTTATCACCACTACTGCAGTGATGTCATTCAGGGGGAACGGACCAGAACGGGCGTTCCGGATCCTAACGGGCTTCGTGGCTGCTTCCGGGTTTTTTTTGGGGGTTTTTTTTCAACATTTGAATTTGAACTCAAAAGTGAGTTCCTGTTCCTAAATCATTTGAATGACACCACTGCACTACTGTACTCCAGGATTTGGTAAGGGCTATTCAAATGCAGACTCCCTTCCTGCCACCCTAGAATGGCCTTCATCAAGATGATTGGGTCAGAAGGAAGGTGGGGAGGGGAAGATTCCAACTCTCAAGGTTTGCATCTTCCTGTGTAAGTACTTACCACACTGATAACTGACTGTTGTTTGCCACCTGGTCAGATGTATCAAGCAATCAAATGTGTCAAGCACTTGTAGCTAAATTTGTAAATAGTATTTGTAAATAGTGTCTCCTTTCTGCTTTTGCGTAAATACCTCCTTCCTGTTTAAGTGTTGTGTTTAAATGTGGCAACCCTATTGTAATCTTGTCTTAATATTGGTACCATTGTTACTGCTACATGTACCCCTGTTTGCATCTGACTACCCTTTGTGATCACCCCTCCTTCCCTTCCCTGACCCTTGGTTGGGGTCACACTGGAGAGGAGGGGGAGCAGCAGCAAAGAAGGACCACCAATCAGATGTCCCACATCACCAAAATTGCCAGTAGCAGGTTGCCAATGTTTTTATTTGTTGTTGCCATTTCCATATTTGCATGTTCAACTGATCAGTTGATCAAGCCAAGATGTACAAATTACACAAGTTTTGTGGCCTCCATGGAAGCCTATTGCACTTGTGTCTGTTTTATTAATGCCCTACACATTAGTAAAATGTATTTCTCTTTCTGCAACATCCAAGTCCAGCTGGCATTTTTTTACATCGACTTTCTTTTTTCTTTTTGTTAAACTATAGCGGGTAGGGACCAGGTGGGCTAAAAAGGTTTTGCTTACTTTGAAAGGGATGAAGAATGCATGCCGGGGAAATGAAACCTCAATTAGGCACGTTTTCTGTCTCTTTGCTGGGTGATTTCCACACAACGTGTAAAGATCGTACATTTTATATGCTCACATTTTATATGCTAGCATTGGTAATCAAAATAGAAAGACAATAGAAACTATACAACAAAGCACAATTGTACTCAAAAGGAGAATAGCTTTTTACATTCCAAGGCACAATGGGATTATTGCAAGAAGAACATTGTTTACATCCCAAGGCAAGGTTGTACTGATAGATGTGAACGGATTGCAAACAACAGTATTACAATCCCTTCCCCCAAATACAAAGGGCAGGAACATCAGTATTGTTGGAGGTGCCACTCTCTCTCTGTAGGCTATCAGTGTTGTTAATACTTACACAGGAAGATGCAAACCTTAGAGTTGGAATCCTCCCCTCCTCACCTTCCCCAATTATCCTGACAATGGACATTCTGAGGTGGCAGGAAGGGAGCCTGCATGTGAATGTTGTTGTTGTTGTTGTTCAGTCGCTAAGTCATGTCCGACTCTTCGCGACCCCATGGACCACAGCACGCCAGGCCTCCCTGTCCTCCACTAGCTTCCGGAGTTCACCCAATTTCATGTTCATCGCTTCGGTGACACTCTCTAACCATCTCATCCTCTGCCGCCCCCTTCTCCTTTTGCCTTCAATCTTTCCCAGCATGAGGGTCTTTTCTAAAGAGTCCTCTCTTCTCATGAGGTGGCCAAAGTACTTGAGCTTCAGCTTCAGGATTTGTCCTTCCAGGGAGCAATCAGGCTTGACTTCCTGGAGGATTGACCATTGGATCTTCTTGCAGTCCAGGGGACTCTCAAGAGTCTTCTCCAGCACCATAATTCGAAAGCATCTATTCTTCAGCGCTCTACCTTTCTTATGGTCCAGCTCTCACAGCCATACATTGCTACTGAAAAAACCATCACTTTGACTATGCGAACCTTGGTTGGCAGGATGATGTCTCGGCTTTTGATTAAGTTGTCTAGGTTCACCATAGCTTTTCTACCAAGAACTAAACGTCTTTTAATTTCATGGCTGTAGTCACCATCTGCGGTGATCTAACTAAACGTGATCCACTGGAGAAGGTGGTCTGACTAAACGTGATCCACTGGAGAAGGAAATGGCAATCCACTCCAGTACTCTTGCCAAGAAAACCCCATGGATTACAAAACTAAACGGCATGTGAATAGCCCTTGCCAATCCTGGTGTACAGTAGTGGTGATAAGACTGACAATAGATATGGAAGACCAGGGCAGGAACAGTCACGTTCATATCTCCCTTTTGGAGCCCCTTCTCTAATCAATGCAACTTCTCCTTTTGTCACACATTCCCCATGCCCATCAGTAATCACTGCAACATACTTTGCTTTCTAACACCTTCCTCCCTTCTCTCCCTACTGGGAAAGCAGTCTGTTCCTTTAACAATCATTCACCCAGCCAAAAACCTTCATGTTCCTTTTAAACCATTCTGTATTCTTCCTAAAAGGGACGTGGTGGCATAGCGGGTTAAACCGCTGCTGCTGGGCTTTCCGACCGGAAGGTTGGGTGCGTGACGGTGAGCTCCCATTGCTTGTCCCAGCTCCTGCCAACCTAGCAGTTCGAAAGCACCTACATGCAAGTAGATAAATAGGGACCACTTCGGTGGGAAGGGAACGGCGTTCCGTGTGCTACGGCGTAGAGTCATGCTGGCCACATGACCACAGAAGCTTGTCCTTGGACAAAAATGTCGGCTCTACAGGCTTTGAAATGGTGATGAGCACCGCCCCCTACAGTTGGTCATGACTAGACCATTCAGTCGTGGGGAAACCTTTACCTTATTCTTCCTAAAACATAACAACATTCTGTTTCATTCATGAAAATAACTCTGTCTCTAATGCTTCTGTTGCTGCTTCAGACTTAGGTTGGGAGGCTTCTTGGCTCTGCCCAAAAAGAATTGCCCCATGAGCCTGGCTCCTGGACAGATTGGAATTTAAATTGAGATTTCAGGCAGGACTTGCCCTTGTATATCTTTTGTCAGAAACCCAGATTTGCATTGCAAGACCCTGAGGGGAAAGGAGACATTCAGTTGCCCCTGGCACCAATTCTTAATAGCTCTGGAATTTGCATTAACTCCTGAGGATCACCTGTGTGACCTGACCTCTTTGCAGGGCAGCAGACTGTTTATCTTCCAGGATGAGATCCAAAATGGAGTCAGGCCTGCACAAGTGTTTGGGGAAAGGGAGGGTGTTCTCGACAGTGGCTTTTCCCATCACACTACTGCAGTGATGGGAGAAGCCACGCTTGGCAGAATGTTCCTTTTCTGTTCAGTTGTAAAAGGAACATAGGAACCATTTTTAGGATTTGGAGCCAGCAACTGTAACAGGAAATTAGGACTCATACCACTGTCTCCTATCCACGTTTTCAGGAACAACGTTCCACTCATTTTGAAGGGACACTCCCAAGGATTCCTAAGAATGTAGCTTTAAGGATTTCAATCAATCAATCAATCAATCAATCAATCAAAAAGTATTTATATACCGCTTTTCAACATGAAGTTCCCAAAGCAGTTTATAGGCAAATTTGTTTTCCCTTTATTCATTGCAGAATAAGACACCCACACGCACACTCTTGAGTATGATGTGGGGAGGTATTCAGGTGGCTCTCTGGGGGATCCTGACTGTTGGTGGGGGGAAGTGTGGCTCAGGAATAACTGCCACAGAGGCTTGTCAACCAGTTACACAGGAAGTTAGGAAGACGGATGCATTGTGAGGAGCTGATAACTCAACACAAGGCTCCTTCCTGGCCCTGCCAGCTGTCTCCTCTGCTGGTTTCATAATATCCTGCAGACTGCAGGGAGTGGCCTCAGCGGATTGAGAGGGTTTGACTGGGCCCCTTCGAGCTGCCACATTGGCCTTGTGTGGCCTCTTCAGACCCTGTCTCTCAGCATTGCTGCAAGAAGGGGTTGGTTTGGGTGGAGCAACATTTATTGTGTGACAAACCCATAACAAGTGCCCCTGAGCAAGTACAAAATGTTTTCCCCTCATCGCTGCTCACTCCACTACACCTGGGGCTGGAGGGAGGATGTCCACACCAGAAAGCTGAGTACCTGCCCCTCCTCCAACCGCTTAAGTCCAGGAAAAAAAGGTGGCAATGCTACATGTGAGGAGCTCAATGGTAATACAGTATCCTTCCAAATACTAATTTTTCTCCACCTTTACCATCCAACTCTTGCCAAAATCATTGTCCCTCTGGGCTTTTCCTGTAGGTGGTTGTCCTAAGATGAGGGAGTGATACCCTCAACAGTGACACCCCTCTCTCTTTGGATGACATCTGCCCAAATTCCTTGGCTTCATGTGGAGAAGCCTTCAGGGAATATCCAGAAATAGATCCAGCCCCTGAGGGTTTTGAGGTGCCCATATGGCAGAGAGAGACAGGAGGAGCCACAGAAACCACAGTAACTGCCTTCCTGTGGTGGGCAGTGTTGAGAGATGTGACTGCGATTGATAGAGCAGGATGGGAATAGGAGAAATACATTCCACGCATTGTTTTCCCCTTCAGCTTTAAGTTCAGGGCAAGCTGCAGACATTGATGCACTGCTTCTGTCTTTTCATATTGTGACTGCATGAGGTTTCATAAGCATGTAGGCTGCTAAGGAAGACAGCCTACAATATGGATGCCAAGGGTAGCTGCCATCTAACCAGCACATTGTAAGCATGCAGCAGCATGACATTACATTGTGTAATGTGTTATACAGTATACCAGGGATGGGAATTTGGCACTGTGGCAAGACTCAAGTTGAGTCTTGAGTCTCCACCACTCCCAAGCCTCGACTCGTGCTTGAGTCCTAGCGCATGTCCCTGGCGATTCACCCTCATTCCTGACTTGAGCCATTTTGACTCGAGGCACTTTTGTGAAGCAGGTATGCCAGTGTATGAACCAAAAAGGACTGGGCAAGGCAGGAGCGGGCGGAATGGACAGTGAGAGAACAGGGACAGAAGCTGCAAGAGGGAACAGGGTTGCATGCAGCAGCTGAGCTGGGAGGCCTACCAATACAACCCAATCCTTTGCAATTCTACTCAAAAGTAGTCCCATTTGTGCCAGCAATGAAGCTTCCTTCTCCCAAGTAACTGAGCCCGTGGGAGCCATGAGGTTGGAAAGCAATGCGTGATCCGCTAGGAACAGCCTCCTAGTTTCACTGCCTCCCTGGGCTTCTCCAGCCAATCCTAAGGCCAGACTGCCCATCCTTTGTCCAATATCAGAGATGGACAAGAGAAGTCACTCCTGCCTTGCTCCCCCTGCTTGCTGCTGGATGCAAAACATTAATCCTTCCCTACCCTGTGACTGAAACTGCCAGCTTCCAGATGGCCCCACAAGGTCTTTCATGCAGAGGCGTTTCTACAGGGATGGCAAAGCTCTAAGTTTTGCAAGAAGCCTTACCCTGTCATGTAAATCCCTCCTCTCCCTTGCTGCTGTAGCCAGTAAGCAACGCCAAGATTGGCTAAAACGGTGCAGGAGAGGAGTGATTTCCACTGCAAGGTAAGGCTTCTTGCAAAACTCAGAGCTTTGGCATCCCTGTAGAAACGCCACTGCTTTCATGCCACAACAAAAAGTAAGGAAGCACACCCAGACTCGTGGGTTTTCAGACTCAAGTTTTTCAGGTTCACACTTGAGTCAGTGCTTGAGCCCTTGACAGGTGTGACTAGAGTCTGCATGACTCAGCAAAAAAAAACACATGTTTTTGTGACTGACTCAAGTCCCAACACTGGAGTTCCCATCCCTGCAGAGAGAGTGAGAGAGTGAGTGAGAGAGATTGTGTGTGTTCTACAGTGGATCCTCACTTTACAGCTGGTTTATTTTATGATCACATTACAATAGACAGTTCCCGAAGTCCTACTGGGATATTGGGACTGCTATAAATGCTTGTGGGGGTGGAGGCAGGGGGGTGCCGGACAGTAGGGCAATTCTGCCTCACCTGCCACATGCTCACCCCACATCCCTGTGGTGTTGAATTTCTCTGTTGCATTTCAGTTTACCTTTATAATGATACTAGATTAGGTTGGAGATGGAGTCAGAAGTGCCAGGTGAGCACACCCCTTAAGTAGGGTTACCAGATACAAACAGGGACAGAGTGCCTATACCTTTAACCATTGTATAGTAGAAAGAATTTGGGCAGGTGCTGCTCTGCATGGAAAGGTTTCAAAAGCTGCAGCTGCCCAGATTCCCTCTGCTGTACAAAAGGTATATGCACTCTGTCCCAGTTTGAATCTGGTAACCCTACCCTTCTTAAGTACCTCTAGTTTTATATCACTAGAAGCATGCTTTATGGGAAAGGGAACAAGTGATGTAGAATAAGCAACATATGCACATAATTAGCTTCAGTGGCCTTAAAGTGCAAGATGTCATTCTGTCTCATCTGAGTCGCTAGTATTTGCGGGATGAGAGCCTACCTGGTAATCCCAAAGCCATCATAGTTCACCTTGATCATTGGCCACTTTGCCCTACCAGAAATAAATAGCTCAGGGAACAGCAGAATTTCAAGGCAGAAATCTATCTGCCCTCAGCCTTTTACATACAAGTTATATGGAAAACATAGTTAGGAGGAGGGATGTGAATGTTTAAAGCAAAGATTCTGGCCATACAAGTATCCTGCTCTCATCTACCTGCCACAGAAGCCCCCCTCCCCCCAGGGGCCATCCCACTTATGGAAACAAAGGCCTCTTTATCACCCCAGTAAATACTTGGGAGATTTGCAGCCACAAGCACCTCTCTTAAAGGCACAGACAGCTCTGTATGTTTTCAAAGTATCTCCTAGTGAGCATAAGAACAACCTTGAGTATATTCTAAGTACTTATACACAGAAAGTTACATGTACAGGCAACAGCTTATGTTATAATATTATAATTATTATAGAAAGAAATATGGAATTACAATATAAGTAGGGTTACCAGACTCAAACTGGGACAGAGTGCATATACCTTTAACTATCGTATAACAGAGGGAATTTTGGCAGGTGCAGCTTTTAAAGCCCTTCCATGAGCTGCACCTGCCCAAATTCTCACTTCCATATTGTGGTTAAAGGTATAGGCACTCTGTCCCAGTTTGTATCTGGCAACCCAAAGTATAAGAAACCATAAGATGAAAAATTATGTAAGAGTAAATATTCACATCTGGATCTTGTGGCTTTGTTTACACTTCATTTCATTCCAGAGAAGAATACATAAAAAATGTGTAACTTTGAGAGCTGATGAGAGTGGGGAGGGAGTTGATGAGAATGACATGGAATGAAGTGGATAGTATCTGCACAGCTAGTGGTGTAGGGCAAATATTGTGGCTTCCCCTGGAAATTGACGTTTGAAGACTTCAGTTTCATCAATACAGACTGGCAGCAACCCTCTCGGGTTCCAACCAGAGATTTTACTCTGCCCTACCTGGAGATGCCAGAGATGGAATTTGGAAGCATCTGCATGCAAAATGTGTTCAGCCCCTGCTTCTCCATCTACATGCTCATCAGTGTCACAAAGCTACCATTCCCAAAGGTCTCTGAGGAATACAACGAGGACAGTGATTTAAACCACGTCAAAGATGTGTCCTGTTGTTATGCCCTCTGACTCTTCAGCGCACGTGACAGTGCTTCATTAAAAATGGGCCATGTTTGTGGAATATCTTTTCCTCAGGGTCCTGCCATGTGCCATGGTGGGGCTCATGTGAGCATACACCAACACTGAATTACAATGAGCACTGTGCTTGAGATCTTTTGGGAGCCCGTGAGTTGCGTCCCAGTGTGGGTGCGCTGTGCGCT
Source organism: Lerista edwardsae (assembly GCA_029204185.1). Lineage (NCBI taxonomy): Eukaryota > Metazoa > Chordata > Lepidosauria > Squamata > Scincidae > Lerista > Lerista edwardsae. The sequence goes on along the minus strand of JAJKFI010000100.1, from coordinate 3,071,823 downwards.
GGGTGCATGCCTGCCTTGTAGTAGTCGCAGTGAAGTGTAGCCTTGTGCACCTTCTTGTTCTTGCTTTGTGGTTCCCTTCTCAGGCTTCTTTGCATGTCTGGTGCTGCGCGCTCATGTCTAGTGGAGTCACTTGGGCACCTGTGGCTCTTCAGCTTTCTTCCTCTTCGACTGCGCTGTGGTGTTTGGTGTGCTCTCTTTCCTTGAGTGCTGTGGGTGGAGATAGGCCACAGAACGCTTGCTTTTCTTGGAAAGGCTGGGTGCGCTGCGAGGCTTGTGGGAGGGAAGAGAGCCCTTGGGCCATCTCTGCCACCAACGCCGTGTGGTTTCCCTGCCCCTTGCACAGGGGCGGCTCCCGTTATGTAATATCAGCAGCCCCCAGTGAGGCAAGGCGAGGCGGGGCACTAACTGTACAGCTCTCGGCCACCTGAAGTCTGCGCGACTGGAACAGCAATGGAGGCGCCCTGAAGTCCCTTAGCAACCCAGCCCACTGCGGGGAACAACGCTCGCCTCTTGGACAAACTTGGGGTTCTTTCTCCTGCGTATTCTGGAGGAAAGGCTTTCCTCCCCACCCCCACCTGCACACCTGGCCTGGCGGCTAGGCATTCCAGCAGGTAAGGGACCGTGCCACAGCCTCAAAGGATAGCATTGTTTCTGTTCCGCTTCAGGAACGAGGGGGGCTTTTGTATCCTCAAATGTGTGGCTGGACGAAAAGCGGGGTTTGAAGTCTGAGGTCGCATCAAGAGGGGCTTGTTTTCAAACTGAGCCGCTCTCTATTAAACGGGCTTCCTTTCCAAACAGTGAGCCCTATGGCCAGTCATTTCTTTGGCCGATCGGGATATGCTTTCCTCTGGAGGGAATCCTGAGGGTCTGTTGCCTCCTTAGGCTTTTTCTCCACGTTTGTCCTGTTCTGCCTGTGAACATTGCTCAGGGGATTGGAATAATGCAACAGGACTCCAGAGATCTACTGGGAGAGTTGAATCTGAAGCAAAAGGAGCTTCTTTTTCTTCTGATCCAGTGCTGAAGTTGCAACTGTGCTGTTTCTGATATTGCTCAGGACCCTTTATGTTAACAGTTCAGGTTTTTGTTTTTGTTTTTCCATTTTCTAGAGGGCATGCTTTGATGAGAAAAATTTAATGACTTCCTAGAGTGTCTTAGCCTCACCGATGCAGGGGCAGAACTCACAACTACACAAACGTAACACACAGGATGAGGAGAGCATAGCAGTCTTTTGTATGGGCAGAGGCAGGCACACCGGATGCAGGTTCACTTGCCCTCAACGCAGCACACAAGGGCTCTCATGTGTCAATCCAACTCTGCAATCTACAGATGCACAAATGGAAAGAATCCTGCATGTTATCAAGCCTCTTACACATATGCTTTTGTTGTGAGCGCATGCAAGAAGCCAGTGAAAGTGTAACAAAGCTGTTGCGAAAAATTACAGCAGCAGAAAAATCAAATACTAGGCTATTTGCAAAGAAGAAGACAAACTGAGCCCCCCTCCCCCCGCCCCATTCTTCTTCTTCTTCTTGTTGTTGTTAATTGAATTTATATCCTGCCTTTCTGCCCCATACTGGGGTATCCAAGGTGGATTACAAAACTAAAATACAAACAGTGAATAAAACATAAAAACAATACAAACTAAAGATTAAAACAATGACATAAAACAATTAAAATCAAGCAGACCCCAATGGGTCTCATCAAACATAAAATTACAGTCACTGAAAAAATAGAATGGGAAATTAAAATTTTAAAATGCCAGCCCACAGAAGCTTAAATAAAACTCCTCCAATTTAAAAAAAAAAAAACCCAGCCAAACGATCGCTAGGGGGGAGCTTTCTCAGGGGGAGGAAATCCACAACTGTGGAGCCATCACCGAGAAGACCCTATTTCTGGCTGCCATCCCCCTCACCTCACCTGGTGGTGACACAGTGAGAAGGGCCCTCTCAGATGACCTGAGTGTATGGGTAGGATTATATGGAAGGAGGCGGTCCCTCAAATATCCTGGTCTGAAGCCGTGTAGGACTTTGAAAATAGCATTTTGAATTGAGCCCAGAAATGTATCGGCAGCCAGTGTAGCTACTGAAGCAAAGGCCCAACTGAGTTGAACTAACAAGCCCCAGCAACCACACAGGCAGCCATGGTTCAGTTGTGGTTATATTTGCATTTGCATGCATGTCTGTGAAGGCTTTTTCAAATATGATGAAGCAATGAGATAAAGAAATCTTGATGAAAACATTTTTCAGAGTATAGTATAGCAGTGATTCCCAAATCACTGGCTGGCAGCTCCCTTGACCCTACTGGGTCATTGGCCACTGTGGGCTACAATCCTATACACCGTATAGGACAGAAGGTTTTTCATGAGGATTCCACAGTCCCCCTGGCTGGTTTCCATGGCTCCCTGGGAAGCCACGAGTCACAGTTTGGGAACCACTGCAGTGTAGGTTGTGGACAGCTGATGGACTTCTTTTCAGTCACCCAGAGCTTAGACTCAGAAATGGGTTTTGGATGCAAAAGGATGGGAAGGATGCAAAGCACCGTATTTGAATAAATGTGATGCAACAGCTGCATTGTTTAGATCAGGATGTTGGGAAGCCCAGGTTAAAATCCTTGCCCAGCTCTGCAGCTCTGTAAAATGAGGTGGGCATAAAACCATTTGGTAAACCACTGGGTCTAGAGCCAGGTGAAGGTGGTGATGGTGTTTTTTCCAAAGAAATGCTGGTTTGAAGGAAGGGATCAATGCTTGTGTCATGTTCACTCATTCTACTAAAAGTAAAGAGGTTTTGCAGGATTAGGCATTATTTTGGAAACCTGCACAGCCTGTTTGACCAGAGGCAACCAAAGGGCAACATAAATATGCAGGAACATCTATGGGAAGTGAAACTCTCTCAAACTACTCTCATCTCTCTCTTAAAACGATTGCCTGTCTCCAGCTTGTAACATCCTGACAAGTGATGAGGAGTATTTTATCAGGACTTTATATTTCTCCCGACTCCTGATTGACTGTGGATGTCTAGTACTGCTCAGCCTAACCAGCATAATAGGAAAATTGTGAAAGTTAAAAAGCCATTCTGAGCTCCTTGGAGATGGGGTGGGATGCAAATGCAATACAAACAAAAAGAGTACTTGTGCAAAGTATATTTCCTTCTGGGGTTCAGGATAAAGGCTTCCAGCATATGATTTTGAGTTCTGCCATCCCTTATCATAGTTGCATGTTGTGTTCAGGAGGAATGCATCTTGCATTTCCTCTACAGTATCCAGTACACAAATCTACATTTTCCAAGCAATAGAAGTAGAGGGGCTGTTATGGGTGGGAATGGGAATTAGTCTGTAGAACGTATTGTGTTAGAATGGAGATTTTAAACTGGTGGGACGTTTGGTTTTTCTTTCTTTGAGCAGGTTCCTCTGGGTGATACCCTTTCCTGCAATTATGCTTCCTCCTGCATTATGTGTAGAGACTTGTGGTAAACTTATGGCACCACTCCTCATCCAGCTCATGTTGCCCAAGAGGTTATGTGGTTGCTGGGGAAGGGTGGGGGAAGGGATGCTGCATGGACTGTGCAGTTCAAGGTCTTCCTGCACATGTGAGCAATGATATTGCAATGCTACATGTGAGCAATGCTACTGCAATGCTACAGCGGAGCGGTTGATGGTCCAGAAAACATGGCCTGGATCTGCCAACCTGTCCACTTATTTCCCTGCTTTATGGAATAATGCCATGTCATCTTATATGAAATGTGCATCAGGCTCAGAAACAAAAACTGTGAACCATCCCATCCTTCAGCATATGTATCAATTGGGATTTGTTAACTCCTGCTAGCTGGGCAAGAGGCACTTTTTCAAGTGATGTTCCTCTTATATTTAGCAGGGGGAGAGTAATTGTCTCTCTCCACCGCGGTACAGTGCCTTTTCTACTGGCTGTTGCTGGGGGTGTTCTGCATTATTTTAGATTGTGAGCCCTTTTGGGACAGGGAGCCATTTATTTTTTGCCTGCAAACCGTTTTGTGAACTTTTTGTTGAAAAAAGGTATATAAATACTGTTGGTTGACTGATTTGTATATTGGCTTTGACTGTGATTCTCAATGTGTGTGCAGAGCAGAAGGGAATATAGCCCTGGAAGTGCCAGGGCTTCATCAATGCCAGGATTCATAGAAAATAGCAGCAGCAATACTAATAAAAAGAGGCCTCTGAGTATGTGCAGAGTGCCTTTTTTCATTTCTGCGTCCCTTCCAATCAGTTGCGGTGAGTTTCTTGGCAGTCTTGAATGCCTCAGCCCTCATATTCTAGAAGTATGTGTATGAAGTGTATGATGTTTTTCATAATGCTACAGCTTGTGCAATGCTCTCTTTACTAAAATGGCAGTGGCTCAAACCATCAGTGGCTGAACAACTGATGACTGGCCTGGCCAGTATGGTGTATCATGCATTCTGCACTCCTTCTTTGGAATGTGAGTCAGCCAGAAGATAATTTGGGTTGTAGATGAGAGCATAGGTGGAGACATGTGTCCCATGCAGGCATGAACTCAGACCCCCACAAATGCGCAATGCATTCCATACATGAACATGTCACTCCGACCTCACACCACTTTACCCATATTTGTAGACACCATGTAAAGACATACTCTACATGTGTGTCTATGGGTTGTAACTTCCAGTGGAGAATGAAAAACAATGTCTGCAGCTGCACTCTTGAGGAGCAGGGTTTGCTTAGTAAAGTTGAACATCCATCCACAGCTGGTGGATCTGTCTCCTGCTGTCCACTGCGACTGCTAACCCTTCTCATTCCATCCCGGTTGCCATGTTTTGTATGGTACTGTTCATGATCCCCAGCAACTAGTGTCCTGGCAGTCACCATTGTAACAAAAAGAGCAATACAACATCAATGGCAGTGGGAATAGCTGGATTGAGGAGGAGGCAGAAGTTTGGTAGAGGGTCTGTAGAAAAATGAGATGCAAATATTTATTGGGGGGCACCACATATACTGTACAACTGTCAGCACCTGTACCTCTTATATTTCAAAGCCACTGTTTATAATTTTCTTTTAATCTATACCAGAGGCGGATCTAAGGGGGGGGGAAATCTGTAAGTGTTGCAAGAAGCCTTACCCTGTCATGTAAATCCCGCCTCTCCCTTGCTGCTGTAGCCAGTAAGCAACGCCAAGATGTTGCTGTTCCCTGTGAGGATTGGCTAGAACAGTGCAGGAGAGGAGTGTTTTCCACTGCAAGGTAAGGCTTCTTGCAAAACTTACAGATTTGCCCCCCCCCTTAGATCCGCCTCTGATCTATACTCAACTTGTGTGTGTGTCCACCTGTGCAAGCCTGCATGCTTGTGCATGCCTGCCTGCATGTATATACAACCTGCCAGCTGAGGATAACGCATGAATCTGATGATGTGGGCTGTAGCCCATGAAAGCTTACACTGAAATAAACGTGTTCTTTAAGATGCCACAAGACGTTTTGTTGTTCCTGCATATGTATTGTGGTGGATGAACGTGCCCTGTCTGGGGGAGAGTCGGTCCCAATCACATCCTGCTTATTATTACACATGACCCTGATTGTTCTGTGAGATCAGGTGACTTCTCATGTCATTCCAACATGGCACAATTCCATGCTGTGGGGCACTTTTGAGAAAAACAACTATGCTGGCAGGGCCATTTGTGTGGGTGTTTCCCACAGAATTGGTACACATTCTGTAGGAAAGACCCAGACAATGTGCCGCCCCCACATGGCAGGGTGATTCACGCACAAGTGTCTGGAATGTGGGTTTGCAGCGCATTGAAGTGGCACCCATTCTGCTATGCATGTGATCCTTGGCAGTTTAGACCAAAGACCCATCTTAGTACAGCATTCTGCCAGCTAGATGCCTCTGGAAACTTGCAAGGAGGCCATAAAGGTGATGGAATCTTCTTTGGTCTAACGCTGAACATGGAGAACATGGATTTAACTGCAGCTCACAGCTATCAACAGTCCTTTCCTCCATGAATGTGCCATGTCTACCTAAGCTCCTGACTGTCTCCACAGCCACCAAAGTTTGTGCCTGTCTCCACAGCTTGTGGCAATGAAATTTACCCATGAATAAACATTGCCTTACTATATGGCCGGGACGTGGTGGCGCAGCGAGTTAATCCGCTGTCGCTGGGCTTTCGACCGCAAGGTTGGGAGTTCGAGACTGCGTGACGGAGTGAGCTCCCGTTGCTTGTCCCAGCTCCTGCCAACCTAGCAGTTCGAAAGCACCTAAAATGCAAGTAGATAAATAGGAACCACTTTGGTGGGAAGGTAACGGCGTTCCGTGCGCTACGGCGTAGAATCATGCTGGCCACCATGATCGGACAAAAACGCCGGCTCACAGGCTTTGAAACGGAGATGAGCACCGCCCCCTACAGTCGGTCACGACTAGACCATTCGGTCGTGGGGAAACCTTAACCTTTACCTTTACTATATCTAGTGGCACATATCCCTGCTAACTGGGCAAGAGGCACTTTTTCAAGTGGTGGTCCTCTTATATTTAGCAGGGGGAGAGTAATTAATCCCTCTTCACCCCTGCGCTGTGTCTTTTCTAGCTGTTGCTGGTCTACATTTTTTTTTTAGATTGTGAGTCCTTTGGGACAGGGAGCCATTGAACTTTGCTATTACTATTTGCCTGTAAACCGCTTTGTGAACTTTGTGTTGAAAAGTGGTATATAAGTACTATTGATTGATTGATTGTACTTCCAGCAGCTGGAAGGTCCTGCTGGTCACAAGCAGGGCATGCTAGAAACAGGAAGTCTCTGTTGTTTGGCCATAGAAGCTGGTATTCAAAGACAGATTCTGTCTGAACATGGATGATCCATTTAACTTTCATAGTAAAGCAGTCAATGCAATAATTTTTTTCTGACCTGCCTAATAATGTATGTTATATGGCTGATTATTTGCTTTTGGGACGGGAGAGAAAAGTAAGATGGAGAGCTTGTCTTTTAAAGGACTAGTAACTTTGCTAGAACGCAGTACTGTACATATGAAAACGTTTTCTCCCCCACTGTTGGCTTCACTCAGCTAGAGGTGCACAAGAAGCTCAGGGTGTGGTTTTCCTCTTGTGCAACATCCCAGCAAAGGGGGAGGAAATTGCAGGGCCAGCGTCTGTCGAAACACGGACGGGAAAAGCAAAGGGTGAGAGGCGATAACGGACCACAGAGAGAGGATGGGGAAGGAGGGCTGGGTTCAGTCGCTTTCAGATCTTGGGACTGCCCAGAATAGCTGTGTTTTGCTTTCTAGAGCTTCAAGCATCATAAACATACCTGGAGGAAGGAACATGCCATTTACACCAGAAAGTATGGCCAGTGGTTGAGGAAGCAGAAGATAGCTGCTGGGGTTCAAATATGCTTGGAACTCAATTTGTTCCAACTTCATATGCCCTGAAATGCATAAGGAGGAGCAGCACGGTGTTTGAAAGTTCCTTCCAAGGAGCTTCTCTCAAATGTCTGGTTCACTAATGATAAGCCAAGAACAGTGGCATACCTAGAAGGGGATCACAGCACTAAGTTAGGCAAGCAGCCACTTCTCCCCCACTCATAGCCATTCATAGCCAACATCTCCTCTGTTTTGCTCTAGCCACTGGGAATGGCTCTGAAGAGGAGGAGGAGCGGCTGCTTTCAAAACTTATTGCTGTGACCCCCCCCCTCTAGATATGCCTCTGGCCATGAAAGCTAAATGGGACCTTCACAGAGGCAAAGTATGCATCTGAATCCATGCTGGGGCCAAACAATAGGGGATGGCTTTTCCCAGAAAATCTTGGGAATTGCCATTCAGTGAGGGATCTCTTCTAATATAAGAAAGCCCTGGTGGATCAGGTCTTTTCTAGTTCATTAGGCCTATCTAGTTCATTATCTTGTTTTTCCCCCACTGTGATTCACCAGCTGCCTATAGGAATCTCTCCTCCCATTACTCCCCTGCAACTGGTATTCAGGTGCATACTGCTGTTGAACCTGGAGGCAACACAAAGCCATAATGACTAGCAGCCACCGATAGACCTGGACTATGCATTTGCCCGTGAACACTCTGCACCCTTACTGAACTACACTTCCCAAGGTTCTTTGTGATGGCCCATGACAGTAGCATAAGCCAGTGTTTCTCAAACTGTGGGTCGTGAGCCAATTTCAGGTGGGTCGCGTAACACTTAGCGCAGCCATCATTGAAAATATAGGAAGATGGGATGCTGGAAAGGGGCTGTGCGGTTAGTTTGGTTGTGTCAAGATTGTAAATAGGCTCCCCCCCCCCTTCTGATTCACTGCTATTGGAAAACGGCTGAGAAATAACGTATTGCTGCATTCTCAGGAAAGCAGCAGGCTCTGGTGTTGCAATGACTTCTGGCCAGTGGCATCACATCACTGGACAGATTGTCATTCTAAAAAGTGGGTCCTGGTGCTAAAACGTTTGAGAATCTCTGGTATAAGCCAATTGCAGTGTCATGTCGATATGCCTATGCCATTCCGAACTCACAGGAAGAGCAAGGTACATGTGATAAATCCTTACTCATAGGGTTACCAGATACAAATGGGGACAGAGTGCCTATTCCTTTCCCCCATTATATAGAGGCGTGAATTTCGGCAGGTGCACTTCAACATGGAAGGGTTTCAAAAGCTGCATCCACTAAAATTCCCTCCTCTATACAATGGTTGATGATATGGGTACTCTGTCCCAGTTTGAATCTGGTAACCCTACTTCCTCAGCCATTGTGCTTATGTCATTATGCTTATTTTACTTGTCTCTCAGCCAAACCTACCTCATAGGGTGGTTGTGAGCCCAGAATGAGAGGAGAATCTGAGTTCATTGGAGGAAAAAAATAACAATAAATCAAACCATTAGCTCTTTTGAGAACCCAACCTGCATAAACCACCACCACCACCGTCCTTAGCCAGTATCATCAGGTTTCCAGCTGCCCAGGTGTTCTGGTACTGGGGATATCACCATCTTTGTTCAGTGCATGGAGATGCCTTTTCATCCCTGACTCTGTGCCCCTATAGTCAAAGCCAATACGCACACCTCGTGCCCTGACCGTTCATCCGGTTCGTGCAGCACAGCCTTCCCCAGCCAGGTCTACCCGTAGTGCTGGAGAGCCAGTGGTGAGACAAGGCCCAGCATCTCCTTCGATTCCGTCACCTCCCAAGAGGGAAGTGAGCAGGACCTGTGGCTGCACAGAGGTTTCTGCTCTCACGGTGTGTGCATGTGTCATAAGAGGAATTGGTGTGCCTGGAAGAGCAGGGACGACTGAGAGGGTGTCGCTGGGCATTTTGCAGTTGTCAGGATACCCTTCCCTTGCCAGATTTATCCGGAAAGAGAAATGTTAAACATTTCTCAACCCTATGGAATAAGTAACATTTCAAACCAGCTGGCACAATCCAGCAAAAGCTCACTGGGGCCAAATTCAGTGCCAGGGCCTGACATGGCCAAGGGCCCATGCCCATCAGAAAGCCCAGAGGGCAGGCACTGACAGGGGTCCTGTGCAGGGCCTTGCTATGGGTCCCTCAGTGCACTGGTGCTGGCACTGACTCAGGGCGCAATCCTAAACTGGAGTTAGGCCGGCATAAGCTAAGCCAGCACAGTTTGGCCAGCACAACGGCCCATTGTAAAGTATGTTTGGACCACTCTTGGAGCCAGAGAAGCCAGCACACAGATGTGAGCTATCCTCCCTGACTCCAAGAGTAGTCCAAACATGCTTTACGGTGGCTCTTCTGCTGGCCAAACTTTGCTGGCTTAGTTTATGATGGCCTAACTCCAGTTTAGGATAGTGCTCTCATTTCTATTGAAAGCAATGGAATGAGACTTAATCCATGACCTTGCATGATGCTCCATCAAACCTTTGGTTCATTGAGCTGAATGCGGTCCACTCTGATTGGCAGCAGCTCCCTAGCTTTTTCTCATCATCTCCTACCTGACCAAGATGCCAGGCACTGAAGATGGCAAAGAAGATGACTCATGCAATCCCTTTGAGTTTCAAACAAGCGTAATGCATAAATTTAATATGAAGAAGAAAGTCTTCTTAACAGGGTCTGTGGGCATGAATGGGCTCCCCTCTTAATGTGGACTTGGACTCAAGAATTGTACTTTTATGCTGAGCTCAATCTTCTAAAAAGTTTCACTGTTTCTGGAACTTCTGAAAAATTTCAAGTGCTGCACTGTTAGGAGAACCTAATCGCAGCTCCTTACACATAACCAGACCTAAGAAGAAGGGTCCAAATGAAGCATGTACGTACAGAAGTTGCGTGTGTGCATCCACGCATGCATCACAATATGCGAAGAGGCAAAAGTTGGAGTTGGACCAGTTGGAGTTGGAAAAACAATCTGATGCTAAGCAAGGGGGAATTGACCATCCTCCCTGGCTGTTTTCCCCTACAGATTGCTCATCCCTGGGAAGGTTCCTATTCAATGTTTGTCTCAAACTCTATCAATGCCAGAGGAAAAAAAAAACATTATGGTTTTCCAGATTTGGTGAAATGCAAACATTAATTTCCTTGGAATGCATTCTTGCATTTCAGTGTGGGTTCTCACAGCTTAGATGAATGTCAGTTTCAGCTTGCATATTTCATGTTGCTGGCAGGCAGAGCCAACTATTAGAGAGCTAGGTGGTGTAGTGGCTAGAAGAATATTGGACCTAGACTGGGGAGATGAGTTCCAACCACTTCTTGGCCACAAAGCTTACTGGGAGCACAGGAGCTTTTCTGGGACCATTAATCCACTTTGGGGTCTGTTGTTCTTGTTGTTGAAAAATGGTATATAAATATTTGTTATAACAACCCTGTAATGTGAAGATAAAAAGGAGAATTATGGCATCTTGAACTGTGAAAGAAGGCTGTGATAAAATTTAAAAAATGTAATTTGCTATTTATTGTACAGTATATGCCAATAAAGGTTATGGGAAATGAATGAAAATTACTAAAGAATACTGGTGGGTGACATGCCTCCCATGCAGGAATCAGTGCAGCCCCTAAGACTTGCATATCTATGCAACTATTGTACAAGCATTTATTTCTGCTGTAGAACGTACCTAATATCTCTCAGAGCCCAATCCAACCCAGTGTTGGATTGCAAGGCCGGCCGGCCGGCCGGCACCAAATCCACCGCTGGGTTGGCGAGGCTGGAGCCTCCCTGCAGCAAGGGAATGTGCACCCCCTTACCATAGGGGAGGCTCCAGCCTCCGCTATGCGCTACTCAGCTCTGCGCCTGCTAAACAGCCTGAATTGGGGCCACGTAGCCTCCTGCATGGGCCTAGGATTCAGCCTTATGGCTGAATCCGGACTCCACCCAGGTCCCGCCCTCCCCCGGCCCACAATCTCCGTCCCGCAGCCAATCCCCCACATGGCCCAACACTGGGAGAACTCTCTGCCTAGAAGTGGCGAGGATCAAAATAATAACCTGGACTAGCATTGCTTTCACCCCATAGCTACTGTATGTGGATGGGAGGGTTTTATACATTTTACATCTATATCAGTGATGTCATGCAGGGGGTACGCGGGGGTACGCAAGTACCGGTTTCTAGGATTATGGCTGGCCCCGCCTATTCGCCCGCCTACTCGTTGACTCCGCCCCCTGCAACGTTTGAATTTCCTGCATGTTTGAGTTGCCTGCACGTTCTCAGAGCCAGGCAGGCAGGCAGGCAGCGAGCGGAGCCTTGCCTTGCCTTGCTACTGAAAAATGAGCTGCTCTGGGGTTTTGGAACTGTTGGGTCACTTTAACATGATGCCAGGCCTCCTTAACATGTTCTGGGGGTGCTGTGGAATACTGTTGCAACTATTGTGTCAGTTTAAAATTGTCTGAGGCCTCAAAAAGGGCTGTTTTCATGTCCCTTCCTGCCATGACCTCACTTCCGGTTTATGACGTCACTTCTGGTGGGCGGGTCCCGACACGTGTCAATCAAAAGTGAGTACCTGTTCTTAAATCATTTAGATGACACCACTGATCTATATATCACCCTTTCTCCCACGGAGCTCAGGGTGGTATACAGGTCTGACCTTGGTATTTGCAGGGGATGTGTTCCCAGACAGACAGACAGACAGACAGACAGACAGACAGACACACACACACACACACACACACACACACATGCACACACGCATCACGGATACAGAAACCAACAGAAAATTAAATCAGCAGGTTGTGGACCAACAGGGCCTCTGAACACAACCGGAATCTTGTTCCGATCACACCCAGAGCCTTTCTGAGGTGCACAGTGGCCATGGGCAGCCTTTACAGGTCTCAGAAAGGCCCCCTTGAAGCATCAGAAAGGCATTCAGTTTTCGAGAGATTCTGGTCACATCTGGGAGGTCTTCAGCCATGGGTTTGGAACCCACGGTGGATCAAATCCATGGGTCCCGAATCTGCAGATGAAAAGGGTGCACTATATATGCTTTCTTTGTGAGGACAAAAGAAAGAAATCTCTGTGAGGTAGGTTAGGCTGAGAGCTAGTGACTAGCCCATGGTCACAAGGACATTCCATGGCTGAACAGAGATTTGAACCTGGATCTTCCAGGTCTAGGTCCAACACTAGCCCCCTCTACACCATTCTGGCTTTTTTTTAGAGCATCTGCACTGGCCAAACTGAAGTCCCACAACACTGTCCATTTCAGCAGGCCTCTTTGCACTTTATCATTTGGAGATCTCCTTTCTCCCAGGACAATTCACTTTCCCGTTGTGTTGATCTTACTGGGCATGACGTGCAGCGGCTCAGCAAACCACATCACGTGAGGACCGCAGTACTGCTGCTAAGAGGGCTGTTATCTTGGTCTTGCAGGAGCAGCGTGGGCACCCTCGTGGCTTCATGAATGTCTGATCCAGGCAGCTGCACACTGCAGATTCACAGAGCCAGCTCTGAGGTGAGGAGGAGGAGACAGGGCATGCGGGTAGCTTATCGAGGGGCCAGATGGGCAGTCCCACCCATGCCATCCTGGGACTGAGAACCAGAATGCAAAAAATAAAATAAAAATAAAAATAAAAATGGCATTCTTGGAAACCAGGAAGGCTGCTGGTTGCCATTCAGTCCTGCTTCTTGCTTTGCTGCAAGTTCCTGGAATGTTAGAAGTGTGTTCATACCTGCACCAGTAATTCTTTGTTGTTCTCTTGCCATTCACCGCCCTGGTGCTCACTGCATGTTTCTCATATGCAGGCACTTCTCTGTTTTAATGATATCTCCCCAAAATAGGGAATTGTGGAGTTCCCCACAATTCTATGCATGTGCCGCTCTGTATTTTTGATGCAGCAAACCAGGAGTCCTTGCTGCATAATTATCGGCACAATCCTAAACTGGAGTTAGGCCAGCACAAGGGACACCATAAAGTATGTTTGGATTACTCTCGGAGTCAGACACACAGATGTGCGCCATCCTCCCCGACTCCGAGAGTGGTCCAAACGTGCTTTACAGTGGCCCTTGTGCTGGCCAAATTTTGCTAACTGAATTGTGCCAGCCTCATTCCAGGTTAGATATCCTATCTAACTATAGGATCCTAGTCTAGCTATCAAATCCCCACACTCTAGGGAATATTATATAGGGCATATGCTCAGTTCACACAATGCTCTTGCTGGGCCTTTTACCCCTTGCTGTTGTGTTGCCATGGAACATTAAGCATTCCTTTGGCTTGCATCTCATACATGAAGGCTGGCATTAATGGGCAAACCATCTCTGAGGGAGAAAATGAGCATAAGAACATAAGAAGAGCCCTGCTGGATCAGGCCAAAGGCCCATCTAGTCCAGCTTCCTGTATCTCACAGCGGCCCACCAGGTGCCCCAGGAAGGCATGAGACTACAAGATGCTTGCATCCTGTTGCCACTCCCTTGCACCCGGTACCAGTAGCCCACCACCTTTGTAAGGAGGTTGCACAATCCATCATTGCCTATAGCCCACGATGGACCTTTCCTCCAGAAATCTGTCCAATCCCCTCTTGAAGGCATCAAGACCAGATGCCATCACCACCCCCTGTGGCAAGGAGTTCCACAGATAAGAAGATGCCTTATACTCAGACCATTGGTCCATCTGCACAACCACAGTCTACTCCAACTGCCTGGACCCCTCCATGGTCCAGGATCTTTCCAGTGGCTAAAATTCCCCGGTTAAAAATGTTGCATGCTTCCATGTGTCACATTTAGTTTGACCCTGAGCTGAGCATTTTAGGAGCTGTGTTGTTCCAGAAGAGCCTAAAGATTGATTTAACCGGGAATTATTTTTCCTGTAAATGTTGACTGGTTTTAACCAATTTTCTTTTTTGAGTGTGTGTGTTGGGGGTTTTAAATTTTTTTTTTTTTGTAGGCCTGCTAAGCCATGTGGCAGCATATAAATACGCGAGACAAAAATTGCATTTAAATATATTCCGTTTAACTGCTAATTGACAAGACTAAATCTCAACCAAAAGCTTAAAACATGGAACCAAATGGAAAGTCTGCCAGGTTGGAGCTCCAGATGAAATAGGTTATAAAAGTTTGCTAGAGATACATCTTTGGCTCATATGTCATCTCCCCTCTAGCAGAGCAATTGCCAGGACAGTTTCCGAAACCATCACCCATAGCAGTTGACCAAATTGAGCTCAGGATCCCAGTACTCTTAGGAAAGAGCCATTGAAGTATTCACAGTACAGTGTGGTAAGATCAACTCAGTCCAATTCTTTGTGTTTTTCCCCCCCCGCATTGCAGAACTTTGCTGCCACGGCTGATTTTGGGGGGGCTCTGCCGGAGCAGACGCTGGGCAGGGTTCGGCTTGACAAAATGCCACCCTGCCCACCCCAGCAAGGATGGACTCGGGGCACCTTCCTCCCCTTGTACAATCCCCTGGCAGGGGGGGAATCTGGGTCACAGGGGGAGATGGAGCTCACCTGGCAAGAGATCCTGTCCATCTCAGAATTGCAGGTAAGTGTGGGACCGCCGTGAAGTAAATGGACTACGGGCGAGTACTAGGACAACTTTGTGCAGAGGATTATGTTCAGTCACTGCCATTAGCTAGGGTCTGAAGCTAAAAGGAGAGAGATTTTATTCTCTCTCTCTATATGTAATGAAACAGTTGTTCTCAAACCTTTTAGCACTGGGACCCATTTTTTAGAACGACAATCTGCCGGGACCTACCGGAAGTGATGTCATGGCTGGAAATGCCGTCATTGTGGGACCAGAGCCTGCTGCTTTTTGAGAATGCTGCAATAAGTTGAGTTATTTCTCAGCCATTTTCCAATAGCAAAGTAAACCAGAAGCTTTTTTACCACCTTGACACAACAACCAACAGCACTCCCCCTTTCCAGCATCCCATTTCCCCATATTTTCAATATGGCTGTTCTAACGTGCTAGGGGTGGGGGTCAGGGAGAAAATGCCCCCCGGGTGCCATGCGGCAGCGGGTAAAAACACCCCCACTTGGTGCTCCAGGTGTGCCACTCCGTGCTTCCGCAGCGACCTGCTCTTTGCTCCGCTTTAAAAGCAAAAAGGGCAGGTGCAGCGTGGCAGGAAAAATTCCAGTGGTGGCTCAATTCAGCCACTGCCAGAGCCTTCCCCTGCCACCCTCCTCCTCCAGGCGGCCGGCAGGGTAGAACCATGCCAAGGCCGGCCGAGCTGCTAGCATTCACACAGTTTCACCCCGCTCAGAGAGCAGCTGGAGAAGCTGGCTGTTCTCCAAGTGGGGCAGCAGTGAACCGGCTCCGGCTGTACTGCAAGAGGGGTGGAAACATCCTGATGCTGACGGCATGGCCAGCATTAGTGCAGTTTGCTGCCGCCCCACTCATGTAGCCCCTCCAGTGGAAGGGCTGCAGTGGGGGAAGGATTCTTTGCAAAACAGCTAGGACTGCCTCTGCTAGCTTTTACAAAACCTGAAGAGGAACTTGAAGAATGAAATGTTTGTAGTATTTCCTTGCCCAATTACAGCTAGCTTACATTGCAGTCCTATGCATGTCTACTTAGAACTATGACCCTTTACATTAATTGGGACTTGCTCCAAGGGAAGTGTGTTTAGGACTCCAGCCTTAAAAATTCAACCCCAGTAAACCGTTCCAAATGGAACAAGATGGAGAGATGTGGTGAACAGATCAGTTGCGTAGCTAGAGGGGGATCAATGCACTACATTTTGCAAGCAGCCCCTCCTCTTCGGTGCCATTCCGGGCAGCTAGTGCAAAATGGAGGAGATGCCTCTGTCAAGCCGCATGGAGAGGTTCCCAAGAGGAGGGGGAGGGGCTGCTTCAAAACCTAGTGCTGTGACCCCCCTCTAGTTATGCTAGTGGAACAGATCTATTTAATACATTCAAAACGGAATAGACAAACAGATCTAGTTACAACAACTATTCCAGTCACCAGGATCTAAAAAAACAATTACAAGTGTGGCTGGATCTTGCTCTCTCACAAACCTGGAAGAATCAATTGAAGTCAAGGAATTTAAGAGTCTATTCTTTGTCAAGAGCTGCTGTTTGAGTTAGGGGATAAATTTGAAGCCAGAAAGGGCCTCAGTTAGAATAGTATCTCTACCATGAACCTCCATTGCCCTACGTAAGCAACCATCTCAGCCTTACCTACCCCACCTGTACAATGAGGGGATTGAAAGGGTAATGATAACATGGGCTTTGAACAAATATTGGGTCTTATTTATTACTAGCCAGGTATCCTCCTAAAAGTGAGTGCTTGAACCATAGCCCCTGCTTGCCTTTGTGAGCCCAGAATTTTCAAATGTGCAAAAATTGGGCAGAGACAAGGAAGAGGATTGGTTGTCTTGGCTGCTGAGGTCACAAATACTTTTTCACTGCCCATTGGGAGAGGCTTATTATTATTATCAGCTTCCTGCATCTTAGTTTTGATTCATTGTGGTCTCTCTCTTCTCCCTCCCTCAAGCTTACGGCAACTAAAGAGGTTCAGGAGGTGGTAGACAGAACCACTTTTGGACATCTACAACTTGCTCATATGGATTCAGATGAATCCTTAGGAAGATCTGGAGGCAGATCTAAAGAGCACATCCCACTTCCTCTTTTCATGCCTTCCCAGGACATACAGGGCCCTACATTTTACCCAGAGAGAAAGCACTAACAGAGTCTTCCACTTCTTAGTTCTTTTTTTTTTTTTTGGTAGGATTAAGGAAACCCCCTGCTGGATTTCAAGCACCAGAGGGAGGAGAAATAGCACAAGCGGTGAGCTGGCTAAAAGAGCAGCTCACAACATGCGTGGGGGTTTAGTCCTTCCATGGAGGTGTGGACCAAGTTCCACTTGGGGATGGCAGGTATCCATTACACACAGCTGCCTCTTTAATCTCCACTCCTCCAATACACTGCCCCCATTCAGCACCTGACCCTGGAGAGAAGTGAGGTGGGGGGAAAAAGGGTGTACAATGGGGCATCTGTCTGATGGGAAGAATTGCCCTTTTGTTCAGAGGGGGAATGCTATCGACCCATCCATCTCCGCCAGGCAGGCACCTGCGCAGTCCTCTACAGCCCCCCTCCCACCCCGCCACTCTTGCAGTCCTCAGCTGAGAGCTCAGTGCCAACAGGAGGCACTGCATCAAGCAGGAGAGCCTTGAGTCCTGGAATTGGGGGGGGAGGGAAGCTGCTATGCTACCATAGAATGACATACTGATGTGCATGGATGGGGGGGGGGTGGCACTGGCACAGCAGCAGGTGGTGCTATTGGGCTTCCTCAAGTAGTCCAATTGCCTCCGCCTTTCCTGACTGGCAGTGGCTCTCCAGGTTTTCAGACTCAGCCCTACCTGAAAATGCTAAGGAATGAACCTAGGGAATTTCTACATGCAAAACAACCTGTCAACTGTTTATCGATACGACTATTCTTCAAATGAGTTATTGGCCTTTAAGTCATCCACGTGCAGGGAATAGCTGCTATCTCCACTCAGCTTGCTTCTCTCATCCCTGCAGGGCCTCGATATGTCCAGTGAGAGCTGCTATGACCCTGCCACGTGTGGCCATGTGCAGCAGATGGTACCACCTCCTGGCTATGGGCCATGCACAATGATGGGCAGCAGTGCCGTTTCCAGCTACAGCCACCCTACTCCCGTGTATGAGCATCCCTACCCAGAAACTCTGCCAGCCCCTTGTGCTATCTACAGCTACACTGGCATGCTCATCTCTTCTTTCCTGGAGTCCCCAGGAGCTGCCACCCTGGGTGGCTGTAAAGGGCTACCTGGAGACCTGGCCAATGGTTATGGACCGCAGGGGCCTTGCAAGGCCCAGGAGGACCTGGAGTCGGACTCTGGCTTGTCTCTCAACTACAGCGATGCAGAGTCCCTGGAAGCAGAGGGGCTGGAGCGACCCGAGTATACCCCCCTTTACCCCATGGACCATGCACAAACCTACCCAATGTTGCCCCCTGTGCCAGAGTTGCCCTTCCCCGATCCACATCAAGAATCTTCTTTCGAGAAGGGCAGCGGTCCACGTGGGGAGTTGGCGGGCAGTAGGGATGAGCGTCGAGCCCTGGCTATGAAAATCCCTTTCCCAGTTGATAAGATCATCAACCTGCCTGTGGATGACTTCAACGAGCTGGTGTCGCGCTTCCCACTGAGCGAGCCCCAGCTGGCCCTGATCCGCGACATCCGCCGCCGTGGCAAGAACAAAGTTGCAGCCCAAAACTGTCGCAAGCGCAAATTAGAGACACTGGTTCACCTGGAGCGGGAGCTGGCCGAGCTGAGCCGCGAGCGACAGCGCCTGTTACGGGACCGGGGTGAGTTTGACAGGACTCTGACACTCACCAAGCAGAAGCTGGGGGCACTGTACCATCAAGTTTTTTGTATGCTGCGTGATGAAGCTGGGAATACTTTCTCCCCTGAGGAGTATGCACTACAGCTCACTGTGGACGGCGGCGTCTTCCTTGTGCAACGCACGAAGCAGCCAGATAAAGCCTCCGACTGATCAGAGGAGTAGGAACAAAGACAGTAACCAAACAAAGCCAACTGGATCAACAGGAACTGTTTAGAACCTTGCAAAGTAACAGTACAAGGGCCAGAGGCTACCTAAGACCTCCCATTTGAAATTGCAAGCTCCAGGGTTGCAGACACTTGAAATCCAGCTACTTTATGCTGCTCCCCCAGCACTAGCCAAGTACTGCAGTTCACAAAATCCAAATGTGGGAAGTTTTGGGCAAGATCATGTGTATCATGATTCTGGGCCACACTTGTCTTTTCTAGAAGGAAAGCAAGTGCTATGGTCAAACCCAAGGAAGAACACCAAAGCTTATCTGCAAATCTTTTGACTATTGCTTAACACTTATATTTTGGCACTATCTTCTTTCCAGCACAAAGCAACTAAAAGCAGGATTTTAAAAAATTCAGGTAGATCACTTGCTCCTTAATCCCCGTTGCAGCTGTATTTTTATACAGGCAAGAACGCTGCATATGACTCAAGGCTCTCAATCATACCTGTTTAAACCTAAATAAAAGAGGTGAGGGATGCTAAACAATAAGTGTGTGTAGTTTCTCTCTTCCGCAGTTCACACCAAGCAGCGCTATGTAGCACCAAGGCAGCCAGAATGGGCTTATCTGAATTTGGTAATTCAGAACTAAAGTGCAGCATGTGCTTTACTCACTGCCAACCCCCAAAACTGCACCAAATGTTGACTGCAAAAACAAGCTCTAGAGATCCTATTTCTAGAAAGCGTCATAAACAAGGTTAGAATTCCATGAAAGGTCAATTTAAGACAATCGCAATTTGACAAGAGTTCCAGGAGCTGTCCAGGTTATGCTAAACAAGCCAACAGCAGACTCTTATTTTGTCCGTCTCTTATGCTAACATGTACTCTCACCCACTCAAAATTGTATCAACTTCACCATAAGGTTACATTAAATTGGACTGGTGCGGAATGTTTCCATTTAATTTTGTCCCATAACTGAATCTGTTCCTGTTGCATGAGCAAGTTGCTAAAGGCATAGTAGGTCAAACATCAGTTTGAGTCTCGTGATGTACGCAAGGCTCATTCATGCATGTACTTTATGCAGAAAAGCCGGTTTAGTGTGCAAAATTAGTTTCTAAAAGCACATGCTAGATCTGATATATAACTAACCACTGGAAATTTTAGCACCGTTACTAACTTGATGGCTGCATACGGGGCAGTACAAAACACAAGAGATGTTTCCAGAGGAGATGGAAGATGCTGTGAATGCTATTACTAAAGTTTGGCTTACTAGGACAATTGTGTGCTCAATGTGGAAGGCAGCATATGGGCCAGCCTGCTCCCCCTAACACTGTATTTGGAAATAGCTGCACTTACTCTTTTTATCAAATAAATTCCAGGCTCACTCATTTATTCATGTCTCAGATGTCCTCCAATGCAGATACAATAGTATTTGAACAGTGATTTTGTTTAAACAAAGGATGTGGTGGTGCAGCGGGTTAAACCGTTGAGCTGTGAGCTTGTTGACCAGAAGGTTGGCAGTTCGAGACCACACAATGGAGTGAGCTCCTGTCACTTGTCCCAGCTCCTGCCAACCTAGCAGTTCAAAAGCATGTAAAAATGCAAGTAGATAAAATAGGTAACAGTGTTGCATGTATCTCGGCATTTTTGTTTTAACACTGGTTTTGGTGGGTGGGTAGGAAGAGGCAACCAAAATCCAGACAGAAACAAGGTTGAGCAGCATTGCTTCATCATTTTCTCCTACCCCAATAAGGAAGCTCGCACTAATTTTCAAAAACTGAGTGCCCAGTGGTCTGCAGGTGCCACAGGAGTTTGGGGGTGGGGGTTCATATGAGTAGGGCCAATATAACCCCCTGCCCTACAGAAGCGATGTGCCTTGACAATGTTAACACTTCCTCAGTGCCCCATGAGATGAAAAAAGGTTGGGAAAAAAATCACTGCTAGAAGTTGACCCTGCATTTTCCAGTCACTGGCATGTTTTACACGTATTTAGAGGCAGTACAAGTAAAGGCCAAGTTAGAAGATAAGGGATGAGAATTGGCACCTACTCATCAGTAGCTCCAATTACTAGTCAGAATTGCTCCCATACAGCAGAGGGAAGAGAGCTGTAGAAGAGTTAAATGCCTCACTGCATGTCCACAAACTTGAACCAGCCAGTACTTTCACTAATTTTTGATTTGGGAAATTTAATTCAAGAGATATCATACTTCCCAAAAAGACAGTTTAAGTAAAACTCCAGTTTGCAAAGCTAATGTCAATAGAAGAGTTCAAGTGTCAAACTATACAAGAGTTACTACAAAAACTTTTATTAAAATACATACAAAGCAAGTGATTCATGTTAATTGCTCATACATGCAGCTACTCAGTAGCTATTTAACTTTCACCGAAAGGTTTATGGTATCACAAGTTGAGAAGTCCTGAAAGAGAACAAACCAAAATTTGGTAAGGTAAGACAGTGCAACTGTTTTGACAGTTCCGTAGGTTTTAGCAACAGCTTAAGTTTACAGCACGCTAAAAGTATAGCCACTCCTAGAATTGGCTATACAGGCATGCCCCAGTATCCACTGATTTGGAATCCATGGTTTCAGTTATCCAAATACTGGGACACCTATTAAAAAAAGGTGAGGGAAACGTTTTTTTTAACCTTGTTGCAGCAAAACCACCCCTCTCCACAGAGTCAATGCTCCCCTCTCTTTAAAAAGGCAGCCCCAGTACCCATGGTTTCAGGTAGCCACAGCAGAGTCTGGAACAGAAAGAACCCTAGCAGATACCGAGGCATGCCTGAGGTTCTGGTTCATCCCATTTCATTCAGATAATGCTTCTGCCTCTCCTACAAATCCAGATTTGCTGGTTTTACCTTTTTGGGGAAAAAGGATGATGCACAGATATCCAAGCCCATCAGAATGGAAGACAGTCATAACATTGGACAGCTCTTCTTCTCCTATAAGAAGGAAGACTTGTTAATACCACTCAGTTTAAAACATTCTCCATCACATTTAACAGATGCCTTACATAAAAGAGTAAGTATTCCCACCCCCAGAAGCCAGCTGCCCTTATAGCAGCAGCCAGTGCATTGAGATACTATGGCTCAAGTCTTTAAACTGACAAAGCCACTCAAAAGCAGGAGATGAGAGGCAGTTCTTTTATTAAAATATATTTCACTAGCCATGTTGTCAGGCCTGTGACAATTTTTTAAAACATACAAATCAGTATTATGTTCTACCCATCTAATCCTTACATATTATAGCACTGGGCAATTTTTTTTTTAAAAAAGTAGCAGCCGAACTGGTATTTACACAAAGGTAAACTCAGCCCCTAAATATATCAGAATAA
The DNA here is from genome assembly GCA_029204185.1 of Lerista edwardsae. Lineage (NCBI taxonomy): Eukaryota > Metazoa > Chordata > Lepidosauria > Squamata > Scincidae > Lerista > Lerista edwardsae. Next base: position 3,049,662 of record JAJKFI010000100.1, on the reverse strand, counting down.
CAAAACTGTATAGGACGTAAGTAAAATCTGTTCTTACCTACCAGTACAGTAATATAACCTTTCCTTCCTTCTGCGTCTGACTGCTAGTCCTAAGAGCAAGGATCCTTACTCTCGTCTGCCTCCTTCCGGTGGTCACTGAGCATTTCTTTCTAGTCAGCAGCAGCCTGCACCTGGCTTATCTGTCCACTCGACTCAACACACGTGTCTACTCTCAGCTGTGGTAGCGTCTGAGCTGGAAGCCATTCGGAGCTATGCTTGCTAGCCGTTCCTAGTAGCTGAACCATCTGCATGCCTCCTGGATTTGTAAAGCTACTTAGTTTTCGGATCCTGGCGTCCTGGTTGTGGTTATGCTACCATGCCAAAAACGAGTGTGAATTCTGAGGTCTCGTCTCCCTCAATAGAATAAGGATCCACCTGCCATTGCAAACTCAGCCACGTAAAACCCATCACAGCTATTAAAATGTTTTGCATTCTAAATCAATGACCATTGACTGGTTAGAAACAAAGTTTATATACACACGCACAACTGTAACTTTGACATAGGATCGTAGCACAGATTATGTTGGGTTCTGGTCCACAAGATGCTAGAATGGAAGTTCATAATGCACTTGGGTTTCAGTGAAAACTGGGCCCAAAACTACACCAAACCCCTAAACTAAGCACAATTTTAACTCCACCTCATGGAAAGACCTGAGGAGAACCAGAAAAGAGCTCAGAGGAGCAGGATCCATGGAGGTCCATTTTTTTCTATAGACTGCACTAAGGGGAATGCCTAGGGTTGTTGCATCATAGAAATCAAGAACAGTAAATCCCATAATTGGCTCTGCAGTTCTAAAATGCAACAAGATCATTTACTTGCTATGACATTGCCTCCCGCTTGGATGAACAAGTATTTTAGGAACATGTTCATTTGATGTCTTCAAAAATATTAATCCAGACAGCAGGCAGACTGTTGTCATCTTAACTTCCCAGTACAAAACCTGATCTGACCCTGAAAGTGCATATTGTGTATTTTCACCATTATAACCGTTATGACTTTTAAAGTCTTTCCCCCAACCCCACACCTAACATGACTCTGCAGATTAGCCATTGTAGTCAGTGGAGAATTTGGCTTCCTTTAGTTCCCCACTTGTTCCCGTTAGCTTGGACAACAATACATGTCTTCACACCCATTTTAGAAAGTAGATATCTATTTCAGGTGCCAATGTTACAAAAGGTTTGGCAAAGGTATCTGTTGAATAGGTGACCCCACTTGCTCCACCTATATACTTTGAGGGGAGGCTTTGAAAACCAGCTGTTTGGTCCCACTATTAGCATCCCCCCCTCTCCTACCAAAGATCCCATTGTCTTTAGCAATGGGGGACCACAGCCCAGAGATAGAGCACTTGCTGTTTTGCCACCCCCACCCTGCAATTCATCCCTGGCATCTTCAGCTAAGGCTCACAACACCCACCCAAAATCTTGGAGAGCCTATTTCACCAAGTATGGATACCACTGAGCTAGATGGACCAATGGTTTGACTCTGTGCAAGACAGCTACAAGGGTTTGTACATTCCATTACTGTAGGACTCTGACAGAGGAAGACCTTGTCTGGCCACACAGTGATAGTTCTGCAACTGCTCCAAATCAAGCAAATTTAATCTCGAGACACTGACACTAGGAAGCATCACAGCAGCTGTTTATCAACCAGGAATATTTTTGAAAAACAGGTTTTATATAACACAGTTGATGGTGGCTGCTGTGCCACTTGCAAGTGTGGACAGCCTTATCGATAGACTTTAATCTGCATGTGAAGGACACATTGTATCTGGGGTGCTCTTCACATACAGACTACAGTTGATGCTTTTTAAAGCTATGCCTGCACAATCATACAGCTAAAACCAATACATATTAAAACTTACAGTAAACTAAGTTTTACACAGCACATTTTTTTTTTAAAAAAGAGACACATTTATTCAGCGTCATGATCAGTCTATTACAGTTAGCAATCAACAGCATGGGTGTGGAAAAAATAATCTACATAAAAACCCTTGTTGGAATGCTTTGCACTTTCCACAGAACACAAAGAACTAAAATATCCTGTTATACAGTTAGTCACAAATACAGTCCTGATGTTTTGCAAACAAGCATTTGTCTAAACACATGTCTTCATGAGGCAGCGCTACCCTGCCACAACTGTGTTTGGCTGAGTTCACAACTGTGGTAACCTGTAGCTTCCCTGTCACTTCTCTGGCTCTCCTCTCCTGCTAAGCTTTGTTTCCTGTTGAATAATATGGAATAAAGTTGTTAATCTAAACATAGAGACTCAAGGCTACAATCCAACAGCAAGTTCGTTCCCACCGATTGCCAATCCACACATTAGCTTTAATTTCAGTCCAAGTATGCTTAAGCTATTTGATAACTTGCTCAGCTACATTACGAGTTACTATTAACGAATATGCTGTGCCAATGAATTATATTGGAAGAGAGCAAAGGAAATCCTTACCAAGAAATGTTAAAATCTCCTTCCACCACCATAGCTGCTACCACTGCCAGAGCCACCATAGCCACCTAAAATAGAAAAAAATGTTTCAGACACCTTGACATGTAGAAAAGAGGGCACAGTCCAGAGACGGTCAACTTTCACCTGCCCTTTTCAGCTTCCAGTGTCTCATTTGATGCTTACCACCACTCCCACCATATGGCCCAGAGCTCCTGCCTCCAAAGTTTCCTCCTTTCATGGGCCCGAAGTTTGAGGACTGGTTGTTGTAACTGCCAAAATCATTGTAGTTTCCACCGCCTCCAAAGTTGCTTCCTGGGTAAAACAGCTATATATTAACAAACTGTCAAAGCAGACGTCCTTCAACTCTATGGGCACTATGATGCCCAGAGTAAGCTGATATGCTTTCCCCATTCCATCTCAGTATACATCCAGTCATACTTGCCCACTAATGCTTGTCTTCCTTATTTTGTCCATGAATTACTTGGAAAACACAGTGTTCCTGCTACACTCATGTTGTGATAGTCATTACAGAAACCTCTCACCTTAACATGCTTCAAATAAAACTATTTGATATCAAGTGATATCAGATAGAAATCTGACTACCGCCACTTCACTACTCATGAAGCTACTTGTGAGTCATGGACATCAAAAGTAACAAAGGCAAATCCTCTTTTTGCTGAACACCACTTTTTTGCTCGTAGCAGTTCTTCAGATGCAGAAAGCGATTCCTATTAAGTTGCACTGTCATATGAACATATGTGACAGGTCCAACTCCTTCATTATTTCCAGTATCTCAAACTGATTTGCAACATTAGAAGTGGCAGCCAAGTTCCATTTGAGCACAAGTGTGTTCTTAGAGCTTGTTATGCTTACCGCCACTGCCGCCGCCAAAGCCACCACCTCCATTGTTATAGCCATCATAGCTGCCACTGCTGCCATAACCCCTGCTTCCTCCAGAGTATCCAGGGCCACTACCTCCATAACCTACAGAAAGGACCAGACAGATTCCTGTTACTGCAGCATAAGGTTCTCTGTGAGCGAGTCCATATTGGAGCATCTATTGTGAAAGAATCCCTGAAAACTTGCACAAGGACTCACCTCCTCATTATCGCAACAGATTGCTCACTACGTATAAGAATATGCCCAATGACACCAAGATAATGATTTAAGCTTACCATCGTTGCTAAATCCATTGTAGCCATCTCCACTGCCTCCATAGCCGCCTCCACCACCACCTCCGCCGCCACCACTGCGACTGCCAAATCCACCTAAATACAGAACAGTTGTTAGCTTAAGTGCTAATTTTCATTGACTTTTAGTCAGTTACCTTACTTGAACACTATGCAAGTTGATGTATGGAACCAAATACTGCAAACTAGATTGAAAACTTACCACGACCACCAAAGCTGCTGCCACGGTTGAAGTTGTCACCGCCACCAAATCCACCTCCGCGGCCACTCCCAAAACTGCCAGAGCTACTACGGCCTAACAAAAAAAAAAATCAATAGCACAAGCAGATTACCCCTTTAGACATCCGAAATTTGGAATGTCCAGAAATTTTTGTCTAAGACTTTAAAACTTTCTGTAGTGTGATTCCCACGCATAGGGAATCATTCCATTGTGCTCATTCCCACGCATAGTGTAGGCTACAAGTTCTATTCTCTGCTCTGCGTACTTGTACAAGACATTGTGGAAAAATGTCAATGAGGTAAGCACACACCCATATCGCTAACAATGAACATTGCAAGAGGGAGCACTTCTCATTTTCTTTATGCAATTATTCCAAAATCCAGACACCTTCCTGTCCCAAGCAATCCAGATAACAGACACTCAACCTGTACTGAAATTACCTCCACCATCTCTACCCATTTGGTTTCAATGATAGACTCACCTCTCTGGCTGGATGAGGCACTGGCCATTTCCTGCTTTGACAAAGCTTTCCTGACTTCACAGTTATGCCCATTCACAGTGTGGTATTTCTGAACTAAATGCAACATATAAAGTATCAGCAATTTCCTTTTTCAGCTAATTAGCCAGAAAATATGAAAGCCAGAAATAATCAATACTTACTGACAATCTTGTCCACAGAGTCATGGTCATCAAAAGTAACAAAGGCAAATCCTCTCTTTTTGCCACTGCCACGGTCAGTCATTATCTCTATAACTTCAATTTTGCCATACTGTTCAAAGTAGTCCCTCAAATGGTGTTCTTCTGTATCTTCCTTAATTCCCCCAACAAAGATTTTTTTCACTGTCAAGTGAGCCCCAGGCCTTTGAGAGTCCTAGAATTAATGCATGCCAAAGGCAGTGTTAGGCATACACACTTGTGCATAACTAGTAACATTACAGGCAGCCCAATCCTAAAATGCCAGGATCCTATAGGAGCCGTGGTAGCAAAATGGCTACCGCTGCATCCTATGGGAGCTGTGGCAGCTGCTGGGGTCTCCTGGGGAGGGAACGTTCATCCCCTTCTCCTGAGAAAAGCCACAGGCCCCACAACGGGACTCCCAAGTCTCTGCCAGCTTTTTTGCTGGCCGAGACTTGAGCAGCCCCTTGTCTGCCACACTCCTCCCCTTCCCAACTCTATTCCTTCCACTCCCCATTGCTACTGTGGCACCGCCTGTCAGTACTGCCCACACTAGGCTGCCACAATTACTGGTGCTGACCACTGTGGGCAATATCTACTCTCTGGGGTGCCATAAATGTGCTCTATGGCAGTTTACTACAACCAGAGCTGGCGGCACACACACACCACTGGCATCATGGCCTGTGGACTGGGCCCTTTAATCAGTAGTTTAAGAATTCAGTTCTAGCTAACTTGATACAGAGATACAATGCTTCAGGCCTTTAGGTAAGAGCCAATAGCATTGTGGGTCATACCTGTAGCTTTTAGTTGTGCAGATGACAATGGTTCTTACCTCTCGAGATACTGCCCTCTTTGGTTCAACAACTCTACCATCAACTTTGTGTGGCCTGGCATTCATAGCAGCATCGACCTCTTCCACTGTTGAGTAAGTGACAAATCCAAAACCCCTAGAGCGCTTAGTATTTGGGTCTCTCATCACCTAGGACAACACAGGGACAGTTTAGTGAGCTCTAATAATACAAATGCTCCATCACTAGTTAATTTACAATAATCTTAATAATTACTTCACCATGTTCAAGTTCACCATGCTCCCTAGATTACACCAGTCTCACCACACTAAGCAGCATATTGCTCTATTGGATGTTTCTTCACACAGAGAGCTAGGATGGTGTTGGATTTCAGGAGTTGGATTTAAGACCTGGAAGAAATCCAGGTTCAAATCCCTGCTCAGCCATGAAGTTTTCTTATTGACTGTGGGCTAGTCACCAGCTCTCAGCCCAAGCTACCTCACAGGATTGTTATAAGGAAAAATAGGAGGGGAAGTACTACACCCACCATGCTGAACTCACTGGAGACATGTGGTATAAAATGTGACAAGTTCAGAATACCCGGCTTTCTAATTTTTTCCCTAAAATTGAATGCACACTCACCACACAGTCTGTAAGCGTGCCCCATTGTTCAAAATGATTGCGAAGGCTCTCATCTGTCGTCTCAAAACTGAGGCCGCCAATAAACAGTTTGCGCAGCTGTTCAGGCTCTTTGGGGGACTGCAAGAGAAAGAACAGGGTGAAATAGAAACAGGAAGACCGCCTGTGTATGCAATCTGAGTGAGTGGGGACTATGTAAGACACACCCACCCAGGCCATTTCACAAAAAATGGAGGACACCTACACTTCGGAATCACTTATTGAAGAATACAAAGCCTTGGGACACCTCTGTCCCCCAATGCACAAGACCACATTACAATGTATTCTTCAGAAGCACTGGACGTAGGCATCATTCCTAAGCATCATTCTAGCTCTACGTACCTATGTACGTGGTGCTTATCCAATCTGATGTTGAAGTATATCTGTTTTTGGGAATAACCCATCTACTTACTTAGTAGTATATCTACTTAGAAATGTACGTGGTGCTTATCCAATCTGATGTTGAAGTATATCTGTTTTTGGGAATAACCCATCTACTTACTTAGTAGTATATCTACTTAGAAACATATCTCACTGTATTCAGTGGAACTCACTCCCAAGTAAAATGTTAGTAGGATTGCAGCTTAGCCAACTATGCTCCTTTTCATATATACTAGATAGACAAAATGCTTTGTTGAAATTGGAGCCAAAAACATATCACATCAACTCTTACAAATAAAGGTTGAAGATAGCCAAATGTGCTATGAAAGCATGCCAAGGATTCTCCAAAACCAATACACTTCAACATACAGGTTAGTCAGTACAGGGATGCATAAAAGGGGTCTACATGAATTGCCCCATTATCCCCTGGGAGGAAAAGAGAGCTGAGGAGGGGAAAGACTAGATGATTGTGAATTCTACAATCACAGAATCACAATGTTCTAATAACTTTAGATCTGGGGCAGAGCACAGATTATATCCTGGGGCTGAACAAGAATTATGTCGTACAGAACAGCTCAAGGCTAGGTGCTCTTAATGAGTGTAGCTCTTTACTGCAAGCACTTAAGTCCTAATGCTCACTTACTTTGGAATGATCGCATTGAACACAGTGGGGCCTTGCTTCCGAGTAAACATGCACTATAGTCATTCAAAAAAAGGTTGAAGAGAACTGTTACGAGGAAAAGCACAAAAATGAGAAGGGAACGAGGAGGAGGCTCCACTACCATCACTTCTCCATAATTGTAGAGAGAATCGGGGATGAGGAAAGGTAATGCGCAGACAAAAAGCGAGCGACCACGTGGCGTTGTACATAGATTTTTAAAAGGGTTTTTTTTTTTAAAGAAACGCAAACCAAAAGCGAGAGGGAAAAGCGCGCAGGCGCAGATGCTACATTTAGCATTAAGCCTCCTGCACCCACCGCGCAGGCGCACGAACTAGAGGCCTCGGGAAAGAGCAGCCATGAACGCCACGCAGTGCAAAGATGGCGCCCATACTGTAAAACCCAGCGCGCATGCGTAGCTTGAGAGCAGCTAAGAAAAACAGGCTCAAGCAGCAAAGAAAGGGAGGCCTTAAAAAAGCAGGAAAAAAGCGAATGGAAAAATGTTCGAACGAAATCCGATATAAAACACAATTCAGGTCAAGAGACACTTTGAACACTTACTTCGTGTGGAGACAAATCGCACCCGTAATCGGACGATCCCTAAAGGCAAAGGAAACATAATTCCACAAAAACCGGCCACAGGTGTAGGTGGAAAAAATTATAACAGTGCCCGTAGCAGGCGCTTACCTCAGACTTGGACATAATGACGACAACAAACAGGCAAGGCCTGGCCTGATCTTCACACACGACGCTGCTTCTTCCAGGAGCCGAGACGGAAAGAAGTTGAGTCAGCAGTGCTCTGTCGTCTCACTATCAACGCCCACCCACATCCACTCTCATAGGCCAGTCATTGAGCCTTCCTCGTCTCTCATTAGACAGTAGACAGCATACCCGCTCCCCATTGGACGAACAGCTATCGGCGCCACTCCTGTTCCGCCTTCTTCAGTCCCAGCGCGCTTCGTTGTTTATTGGTTACTTTGATTGTCACTCCTCTTTCCACTACTTTCCCGCCCTGTACTCTTCAGCTGCCCAATAGTAAGGCGGAGGCCCCCTCCCCTCAGCTTGCCTTCCTTTGATTGATCAATTTGGAACGCAGGTGTCTTGCGATTGGCTGGCACGACCGGATACCTGTTGCAATTGGCCGGCTTTCTTTTCATTCATTCTAATAGAGGCGGGAATTAAATTGGAGTTTTTGAACCTTCGATATTAGTAGCCGGTGCTTTATTCATCTTTGAGGAGCTGAGAGGGTGGGCGAGGGTAGATGGGGCAAAAGACAACGTAAGATATAACATTTGTCTCCAAGCGGGTGTGTACATTGAAGCGTGACCCATAACTCGCGCATGCGTCGTAAACTCCTGCTTCCGAGGAGGGAGGGGAGGAGAGAGAAAAGCGTGAAGAGTTGCGCGCGACTCACGCCAGCGCAGAGAAGCGGAGGGGGGAGGCCGGACGGGCTTGCGCGTGCGCACAGAAGGGCTGTTTTGGCGGGCGTTGCGCAGAAGCAGCGACTGTGAGGGGGTACAGCCCAGGGAGGGGGAAGTTGGTTTCGCACCGAGCCCGTTACTTTCCCCAGGTGAGCAATCAAGGGAAACCGTCGGGGCGGGTAACGCGTTACCGAGATCCAGTGATTCCGAGGGAGGGGGTGTGGTCACGGCATTAAGAACCTGGCTGACTAAGCCGTGAGGTACCGTTGAGAAAGGGGCGGGGATTGTTTGTTTGGGCGGGGCTCTAGTTGTGACTGATAGTCTAACGGGTCGAAGAGTTGAAGGGGGGCCGTGTTGGAGCGTCGAAGTCTCTCATCATGGAGTAGTAGGTGTTTTAACCAATGAGAATGCAGTGGTTCCATTGGGGGTGGCACTACTCGTTTTGACTGACGCTCAGGGTGGCGAATGATTAAGCCCACAACTAGTAAGGTTTTCGGTACGTAACCTTCCTCCAGGGAGTGAAGAATCGTGCATCGCTCGGTGGGTGGTATAAGGGTTTCCCGCCATGAGTCCACGTAAAGAGATGTTCGGGCTTTCGTTTTGTTGTTTTCCGTCTAATCGCGCGTTGTCTTTCTTCCCTATTCATGATCTTAAACCCTATTTCCGTATATAATAGGTCTTCTCGTGAAATAGGTTCGGTTAGGGTGTAGTTGCGCTACTCAATTCACTTTCTCACATAGAAGAGACAGTTTGATGTCTGCTCCGTCGCGTGTACCGATTGGATTCTGCGTCGCAAGCTTTCTCCTTTCTCCCAAGCGTCCTCCCCATTTTGCACGCTCCTGGCTCAACATTGCAGATATTCAAGCCTTTCTAAGCCTATCCCACGTGTGTGTCCCTATATGCCGTTTTCTCGAGCAATCATATAAAGCCTTCACGTTTAATGAACATATTCGATAGAGTTGTTTAAATAATGGCATGTTCATGTAACTTCGCAGGCTCTGATGAGTTGTCCTGTTATGATTGCTGTGTTCCATACTTTGAGAACCAATTAGGCTGAAAAGTGAACCTAGTATTATTTCCCTTCCCTGTTCTGCTGAAACTTTAATTCTTTTCCTGTTCGATAATGAAAACATCTTTTACTGTTATGTGAAGAGTGGTATAATGTGGAAGGAGAATGTCAATTCAAAATGTATTTTGTTTTAAGCGTATATCCTCTATAGTCCAGTTCAAAGGTTTGCTATGCTGCAAATACACTGATGCATATGTTTAGGATTGCTATTGCCAATAAATATTGAAAAATGGTTCAGAAATATCAGCCTTTGTTTGTGTAAAGCACTTGGTTGCAAGAAAAAAAAAAAGGAGGAAATGAAGATTGTATGTTGTGCCCAGGATTCTGATCTTCTGACATGCAGGAGGTGGGGACTATTCTAAAAGCACTCAGTTGGCAGAATGCCAATTTCATCTTCTTCCTTCTCCCACTGCAGGAGGGGAGGGGGCAGGCTGAGTCATTCTGTGCCAGTGTTGAACTTGCATGGAGACCTTTGTTAGTTTGTTTAGGTAAAAAAATGCTGGCATGTGCTTTGTGGCATATTCAAATTCTAGCTAAAGCAAATTGTAAAATTCTAAGCAATGGTGGGAGAGAATTTTGGCAGCAGGGATGTGGTAGGTGGCTTCTAGTTACTGCAAGATAGAAGTGGAACAAATAAGCTAGGTCTTCTTCAGACACATGTCTGTGCAGGGTTTTTTGCAGCCTAGTATAGCATTTTAAAGCAGACTTCACCTGGATGTGATGTGCTTACAAGGCAACAGCCTCTGGCCCAGATGACAGTATAGGAGTGATACTGTGCTGCATGGAACTTTAAACACAAAAGTGCTTTTTGCATGTCCCATCAGTGTCTTGTTTAAGTCACATTGAGGAAGAAATATTTGAGTAGAAAGAGAGCTTAAAACAACTTTATTCAGCATGAAATCCTAGTCCTTTACTAGGTGATTGACTCTACAGTGTAGGTGATTGGAAGATATTGGATATAGGAAAAGGATATGCAGGCAGACCACAACGCTGTCAACCATTTGGCACTGCAGAACTTTAAGATCTGATGTTGATGCCCTATGTCTTTAAAACAGAAAGGTAGACTTGGTCAAGGGTCTGGGCTCACCTAGTGAGAGAGCTTTGAAGGGAGGGGTCCTGTAGAAATCGAAGATGTTGCTAGTATTCTTTTTGCAAAGACACTTGCTGGATTATTTTTAGGATGAGGTGGATTTACCAGAAGTTTAATCAAGTTTCCTATTTTGAATTCAGTCATATTTCTTGTATAAGCATGCATACTAACAGATGATATAACAAATGTACCCCCTACTAACAGGGCAAAGAGGCACCTTTAAAGTGGTGTCCTTGTATACTCAGCACGTGGAGATCAGTTGTCCCTCTTCACCACAGCATGGTGTTTTTTCCAGTAGCTGTGGCCAATTTTGCCTCTTTCTTTTTTTCCAAATAAGATAGTGAGCCATTTGGGGACAAGGAACCATTTGTGTAGCTACACAAACTGTTAACTTGTTGTTGTTGTTGAAAAGTGATGTATGAATTTTGTTATTAATATTAGAGCACATGGGTTTGTAACTAAACAAAACTTTTATGCTATTAGGAGCATAGTCCAAATCTTTGGTCATGCATCCCACATGACTTTTGCACTGAAGTATTATTTCTGTCTAGAGACAGATTTCTCTTTGGCTATTCCTGGACACATGTAAGAATACTAAGCAAGATCACGGCCTTGACAGCCAGCATGGGAAATCTTATGCACACTTATTATTAAGCAGCAACTTCAACTGAATATGATTGAGGGTTTGATCCTGTTGTGCCCTTGGACTAACACATGTTGCTTGCCTTAGCCCAATGCAGTCACAAACATGCCATAAGGCACGTCTGTGCTGTGAAATTGGGGGCTGGGCCGATGCAGGCAGCATTGTCAGCCCATTTGTGGCAACACGGAGGTCCGGTAAGTTGTTCTTGCACTGGCTGGGTTTGGCCAATGTGAGGGCTCTGTAGGAAGAGAAAGGGGAATGGGGCCCTGCTGGTGGGGTGGCCTTGGGAGGGGGAGGAGACCAGATCCTAACGCCAGTTTCTGGGCCGCTTGGAGGTCTGAGCAGCCCCGTTGGGCTGCTTGGGGCTTACCTCAGGGTCCCCTTGCCCTGCAGTGAGCTCCTGCTGCCTCCTACCCTGCATGGGATGCAGTGCAGGCCAGCCAGTCGGCCTGCTCCTGTGCAGGTTAGGATTGCCCTGTTACATCTGAATAACGCTGACATACAGCCAATTTGCAGGTTGTAAGCATGGTTCTTTAGGTACTAGACAAATAATCCACAAGACTGAAAGGACACTCTTCTGTTGATGGGTAGAGTCAGAGATACAGTACTATATTCAAAACTTGAAACTGAACATATTGCAGTGTCAGGAAATTCATATGAGCTCAGAGTAATCTTGTTGCTACACAGGATGGCATCTCTGGAACCTTGAGCCTCTGAATCTAGTTCCTAAATCCAGTAGGATGTCTGTAGTAATAAACACACTGCATGATGTCATTTACAACACTAAACCTCATATTTTTCTTCATACTTCAATTTTTACTTACTTAAAAAAGCAGCTGTTTGTGATTCAGTTTTAGGAGGTTATGCATACATTACATTTGTATTGAATTCAGGTTTCCTTTTAAAGAGTTATTTCATTTTTCTAAAAGATCAAACCTCTCCAGTATTAATCAGTTCTATTAAGGAGCACCCTTTTCCCATCTCATGTTATTGGAATGTGCCTCTGTTATCTTGAACTGACGTACAGCAACATAATGATTAGCAGGTCACCTTCACCTAATCCTCCCTCTCCTTTTTTTTAATTGGTGTTATTTCTGTGGGTCTTAATATTGATAAAACAACAGAAGATGAACTTCAGAGGTGCACTAGAAAAGTACTCATTCAACCTTGCCCTAATAATAATAATAAAACTTTTCTAGTGCATCTTTTGGGGTTTATTTTTCTTAGTGGTGCTTTCCTTCTTTTGTTTCTAGCAGAAATGACACATCAAACTGAACACAAATTGTTCTATGCATCATTCTTTCCCAGTTTGTTACCTCTGCTTCATAATCATAGTGGCTATTATTTTTAATGTTTGTCAATTACATTTTGATTAATGTTAAACAACTTTTTTTAAGGAGAGGCATAGTAATCAACAGATTTCAAATATCTTAAAACTAACACGCACAACAACATTTTTGGGTGAATTGACTAGGTTCCATTTCTTTCTTTAATTGCAATTTAAGGATTGAAATCCTTAGGGCAGTTTTCACTTAATACTTAAATGTATTTCATGGGAAGGCTATTCAAAACCATTGTGACCCTAGTCAGTGGCCTGGTTCAGATGATCTAACAAACCACTATTTGAACTTTTGATACCTTGGTTTATAGGGATCACTTAAATTTGAGGATATAGATATTCTGTGTGTGCATGCATGTACATGGTGCTTGTCACAAAATAAAAGTACAGGTCTCTGCCCCAAAGGGCTTACAATCTAGAGATTGACAAAAGGGACAGTGACAAAAGGGAGGAGGCAGGGAAACTCTATGACTATTTCATTTATACATACAGTGCTTGAAACCTAGGGCCCAATCCTGTCCAATTTTCCAGAGCTGATGCAGCTGCCGTCCTGTGGCGGGGGTGCAGTTCCTCTAAAACATAGACAATCTCTTAATGAAATTTTTTAATGCACATTAAAATAGAAGCTAATTAAGTTAGACTAGACAAATTGGCAAGTATCGTTTATGCTTGTATTTTCTTCTACAGTGTAACCTTTATCTAGTTAGTATATTGTCTTCCACAGCATGCTGTCTGAGCACTTCCTTAGCAAATGGGCAGATCTGCTTATTAACTGTCCAGGAGTAATTTGAAACATGCAACAAAACGTTTGTATTTCTGATTTGCTGAACTAATAAAATCCTTTTCATATCCTAAAACAGAAGTATTTCAGTCATTTAAGTTGTTGAAATGCTGACGACTAGTGATATTTTAAAATTTAAATTACGGTATCTGTCAGAATAATTAATAAATGCCTAAGAACTTAGTTCTTTTCTGTTTTGCAGACTAGTTTACATTTTGCCTTTAAGCTGAACATTTGACTCTTATCTGATACTTGAACATCTGTGTTGCTTCTCAACAAGATGGCTGCTACTGGTCTGACTATCAGAAATGGCCCCTGTTGAATATTGTTTATAATGTAGTAAGTGATAAGAGAGCACAATAATGTCAAAGTGACCTATGTGTGTTTTGAGATGGCATTTGCATCTGTGCTTTTAGAAAAAGCAGAACAAATTGCTTTAGGACATTCCAGGATGGATAAATCATTTAATTCAAGGAAAAACCTAGAAGGCAGATCTATATATGACTTCACCTTTCTTTATTCCTGAAGCATTTCGAGGGCAACTTTTGAAGAATATAAATTCCATGCATTTGAAACTTGCAAAGATGAAATTCTTAAATGTAAACACATTTAAAAAATCAGTATCCATGATGTTCAGTACTCTAGTGTGAATCTATAGTTGCAACCAATCGGTTTGAAAATTTTCCACACAGTTTTCTTGGCACTATTTTTCCATAGAAAATGTTCAATTTTTAAGAATGTATAGTTTTCTAAATGCAATTAGCAGCCTAATACATGAATACAATACCAATCAAATTGGTTAATTGCAATGTTGGATAGTAATTGCCTTTTTTAAAGAAACTGTTCCTTTAAAACATACCTGCATATATATTCTTCATTAATCTTTAGGTGACCATTTTTCTTTTAAATTTAAGCAATGTCAAGAAGTGTATGCTGTTGCATTTTCATATCATGTCTTAAGATATTCACAATTATTTCAACAGAAATAATTTTTATTTTTCCTAATAAAATATTTCAGTTCAAACACTAGAAAACAGCACACAAAATTAACAGGCTTTTGTTTAATAAATGTACACCAAATCAACACGTTAAGTTAGTTAGATCATTTCAGGTCATCAGCAAATGTTCTGGATTCAAAAATTTCCAGAAAACCCACTAGTTACGTCCTGGTAGTTAAAAGACCAATAAAACTCATTAATTCTCATAATGCTCAAAAGGAGCTTTGCTTCCTTTTCATGCAATTAAGGTTTATTCTTCTTGCAGAATATTGCCATGTAATTTGAAAATGTATCTAGTTCATCCAGTAGAATTAAAATGATTTTTTATTCACCACCAAAAAATCAAATTTCTGCATAGTTGCATCTAGAAGTGAAAATATAGTATAATATTTATTCTTCATGTATTGTCTTTTGATTGTTTTTAACACGTTTGAATTCTGAGATTTTAGCATTGTCAAAGTGTTTTTGAAACTTGAATTTTTCTGCTTTAAGGATACTATAAATCAGTCCAGACAACCTAGATGCTCTAGCTAAAAGTATTTCTTGTTAAAAATGGCCCTACTTCAAATTACTAAAGTGAAAATAGAATGACCTGGATCCGGGTAGCCTTGTGCATGAGCAAAACATTCTTCTGCCAGTCTTTTCCTTTCCAACTTCAGCCCTTCATGTTGATTTGCATTCTGCTTAGGAACAGCTTCTTGGAGAGTGGGTAGGTGAGGATCACGGAGTGGGGAAGGCTTAAGAATAAATCATACATGGAACAACATGGTCTCATGTGTAAGATGAACCCCAAAACAAAATTTTCAGCTATTGAAAAGCACTTCCACAGGCTAGGTTAATATGTAGCAGGAAAAACAGCCTTGTGGCACCTTAAAGTAACCAGGTTGTTGTAGCATAAGTTTTTGTAGATTACGATCACTCCATGAAAGATTATTCTACAACTTTACAAAAAAATCTGACAATGATGTTTATATGATTACAATGTATCCAGCATTGTTACAATCCTGAGAATGATTTTGGAATTTTGTATCCATAAAATTCCTGAACAGTCCCTGAATCAATATTGATTGTTGAAACTTCCTTACACAGTCTGGCATCTGAAGTACAATATGTTGTGTTTTGTATCATATGATGTACAAAAAAGTTTTTCAGTTGTCTTTCCTCCTTGGGAGAATATGGGGGAAGCAGAGTGAAGGGCTAGGTGAACATTAATAAACCTAATTTGGATTTTTAATCAGAAGTGGATATAGAAAAAGTATTGGCATTTCGCATTTCTTATTTCTTCAGTTTTGTGGGAAATTTAGAAATCCAGGAATACTTATCTGATGATGAAAACAAGGCACAGTAGAGTGCATTTTTACCAGATTCATAGGCCTCTCTTTACCCATTAACAACTATTATGCTGTATTTGAGCAAACACCATTCTGCAAACGATTTGAGCAAGGATGGTGTATGTTGCTTTTTCTCAGCAACTATTCTTATGCTGTTGATATGTTGGCTGCAGGTCCAGTGCTTTCTATCTTAGAGCTTGTGGCAGTGGTCAACAGTGCCCAGTTGAAGGTTTGTTTGTTTGTTTTTTTGGCCCAGATAGCTGATTTGGATAGGCCAGGAGGGAATGTGGGAATGCAAAATACATCTGAAGTGCAGCATGTTCTGGTATTGGAGCCTGTGGAAATTAGTAGAATGCCTAAGGACCAAGGGCGCAATTCTAACCAACTTTCCAGCACCAAGCCAATCTGAGGTAAGGGAACAAATACTCTCTTACCTTGAGGAGGCCTCTGTGACTGCCCCCCCCCCAGGTGCAGGATGCAGCACATAGCCCATTGGCACAGCTGTGTCAGTGCTGGAAAGTTGGTTAGGATTTGGGCCTAAGTCCATCTGAGGTTTGGTGACATCTCACAGTAGTTGTAGGGCATGTCAGTTAGTATTCAGTATGAAGTATTGAAAAGATTTTAACACCAGTAAGAAGACAACATCTTGGGTTGTCCCCACTGCAAAAAAGAGGTGTCTATCTACTGAAAAATAGGGACATGGTGGCGCTGCGGGTTAAAACGCCGAGCTGCTGACCGGAAGGTTGGCAGTACGAGATCACACAACGGAATGCGCTCCTGTTGCTTGTTCCAGCTCCTGCCAACCTAGCAGTTCGAAAGCACCTAAAAGTGCAAGTAGATAAATAGGTACCACTTCAGTGGGAAGGTAACGATGTTCCGTGTAGTGCGCTACAGCGTATAGTCATGCTGGCCACATGACCACGGAAGTTTGTCCTCGGGCAAACACTGGCTCTTCGGCTTAGAAACTGAGATGAGCACCGCCCCCTGCAGTTAGTCACGACTAGACCATTGGGTCATGGGGAAACCTTTACCTTTATCTACTGAGTATTGTAGAAAGCCACAGGATAATTTTCTGAGACAGAGTGTAAAGATACTTGTGTGTCCTGGCCTTGACATCTAAAGTTTTTCATAAAGGGGCCACATGCTGTATAGAAGCATTCACTCTGCTCATAAGACTGAAAAGTTACCTAGCTAGCAAATGAAATGAGATACTGTGCTGGTTTTTTTTACATATAACATTGCATGTAACCTGCAATCCCTGAGTCTGTGGGACATAATTTCTAAATACTTTCTTTAATTCCTTATAAAACCAATATTGATTTAAGAGAATGTAAGAACTGCTTCTAGTACTAAAGGCAACTGATTGGGAAAAACAAAATATTTTACAAACGGGATAATCCTTGCCTTAGATTTGAATGAATAGTAGTAAGCATGATTTAAGTCTGATTACCCAACCTGTGATAATCTAAGCTTTTGAATTCTGACAGCATTTTCATAACGGCCCACTATGTCACCTTCTTAAAAGCCACCTTGAGCACCTCCCTAACATGAGGGGAAAGAGAGGAGTATACTTTTGAAATAGATGCATAAAAATGCAAAGTTTTGTACCTGTTGGATGTAAGCCAACACATGTTCATGCTTAAAATCTGATTATAAGAGTGACATGCTGACATGCTTTATCTCAGCCACTTTCTTTCACTCTTACCATAGCAAAACTTTATCTTGTATTTTTTTTAAAAAATGTACTGCATTAGTCTTGCACGCTTACCCCAAGGAGCTCTTTCATTTTTCAGAAAAACCCCATGAGTTGGGTTAGGCTGAGGGAGGTGTGTCTCATCCAAGGTCACCTAGTGAGCTTCATGGCTGAGTGGAATTTGAATATGGATATCCTCGGTCCCCTTGCAGTCTGTTATTGTTGATGTGTACGGGACCTACTGGGATTTAAAGGGCCTTCTGATGGGGAAACACGGAAGGAGTTGGCATCTTCCAAGATCTTGTTATATAACAAGTAATTTGATTGTATTCAGTGTGGAAAGATACAGTATTATAGTTGCATATGACAAAAAAGGAAGGTAACTCACATGCTTCAGTATCGGTGAAATGATCATGTGCTATTTTAGATGGGAAATAATTCTCAGTTTCACATGCTTCAGAAGATTGGAAACACGTCAAAGCATACTGCTTGCTTTGTAAGCCACAAGACTACGATATTCTCCAGCTTCTATGATGCATGAGAAACTTCATAACCCATGTGAGGGTGAGTATTTCTTTTTTTTCCATAAACACTATTTTGATTTTTATATTTTTAATTGTTTTATATGAGAAGGGAAATGTGCACATGTTCATTTTAATTTTATCCTTGAATTCTGTTTTAGAAACTCCATGCCATCAGCATAGCAGAAGTTGTTGCTATGGATTTGTAAAGCATCGAGAAGTTTCCTGAAAGTCAGATAATCCATACAAGAGGGAAGAGACATGTTATTGATCCGGAATAATCAATATCATTGAAATACACTGCATTTCTTCCAGCATCCAATGAGACTACTACTCGACAAAAAGAATTCTAATCAAGTTAAACAAGCAAACAAGTCTGATGAAAATGACTTCTTCCTTTTTGGGAATGACTACACTTAAGTTTTCACAAATTCTGAATCCAGCAATAAGAGTTGGATGTTACATATGTAACACAAAGCAAAATATTGAAGAGCTGAATGAGTATCTGGGTCAATGAGTAAAATCCAAGTTGTTCGATGAGTAAAATGCAACAATGCTTACCTGTACCTGTGGTGAGCCTGTTTTCATAGACCAGTGGTTCTCAAACATTTTAGCATCAGGATCTGATTTTTAGAATGACAATCTGTCTGGGACCCACCAGAAATTATGTCATGGCTGGAAGTGCCATCACTGTGACACCAGAGCCTGCTGCTTTCCTGTGAATGCAACAATAAGTTGGGTTCTTTCTCAGCCATTATCCACTAGCAAAGTGAATCTGAAAGAAAAAGCCAGTTTGTATCCTTGACACAAGCAAAATAACCACATAGCCCTCCCCCTTTACAGTTGCTCATCTTCCCATACTTTCAATGATGTCTGCACCTGAAATTGGCTTGTGACCCACCTATGTTAGTTGGTCATGACCCACAGTTTGAGAAGCAGTGTCACAGACCATTATAAATGGTCAGAGAAAAGATCTCTCAATTACTGTCCTAAGAATTTGCTGAATTTGTTCTACCGAAAGCTGTTTCACTTAAAAATTGTGTAGACTTTCGTTAGGATGAATTCAATAGAATTCATTTGGGTATTTTTAAAAATAGTATATATTATTCCTGTTGAGTCCTTGTAAAGCTGAAGCCTTAAATATTTAAATAACATATACATGTTGTCTGAGACGTAATAAAATATTATTATTATTATTATTATTAATTTATTATTTTTATTTATTTATTTTTTATTAGATTTCTATCCCACCTTTTTGCCCAAAGGCACCCAAGGCGGCATTACAATATAAAATTCAACACAAAAAAACAATTTAAAAACAATATTAAAACAATACAATAAAACAAAATTAAAACAAGCAATAAAATTTAAAAACAACAAGCCCTGTGGATCATAAGGTATAAAATATAAAAGTGAATCAGCCAGCCTGTCAACAGTTAAAAGCTTTTTGAAATAAAAAGATCTTCAGCCCCCGCCGAAATGTTAACAAAGAGGGAGCAGTTCTCAACTCTAAGGGGAGGGTATTCCAAAGTTGGGGGGCCACCACCGAGAAGGCCCTCTTCCTGGCTGCCACCCCTCTCACTTCTCCTGGTGGCGGCACAGTCAAAAGGGCCCCCCCAGATGATCTAAGAGTACAGGTAGGATTATATGGAAGGAGACAGTCCCTCAAATACCCCGGACCCGAGCCGTAAAGGGCTTTAAAAGTCAAAACTAGCACCTTGAATTGGGCCCAGAACAGAACCGGCAGCCAGTGTAGCCGCTGAAGCAACGGCTCGACAGAGTCAAACCGATGTGCCCCAGCGACCACCTGAGCCGCCGCGTTCTGTACTAGTTGTAATTTCCGGACCGTCTTCAAAGGCAGCCCCACGTAGAGCGCATTGCAATAATCTAATCTGGATGTCACTAGGGCATGGGTCACTGTGGCCAGGTCCGCACAGCTCAGGTACGGCTGCAGCTGGCGAATCAGCCGAAGCTGAGCAAAAGGCTCCCCTGGCCGCCGCCGCCGCCACCTGGGACTCCAGGTGTAGCTGTTAAGTATGACTGTCTTAGGGTTGTTATGAGGGTCTTATTTTGGAAACATTATTGATTCCCAGAGCATGGTTTAGAGCAGCAGTTCTCAAATGTTTTGGTCTCTGGAGCCCTAAGTCTTGGTGCAGCACCAAGTAGATGACAGCCACATGGTATTCTCATGGAGCCATTGAAGGGGGTCTCGGAGAGTCCCAGGTGCGTAGGAGCACACTTTGGGGTACACTGGTTTAGAGGTACAGCCTTGCTGAAGTTAGCTTCATAATAAGGCTGGGTCTGGTTACTGATTGGATGGAAAGGCACTTCAGAATCCCATTTTTCTGCCTTGAGTTCTATAATTTCTATAATGAAACAAAAGTGCGACAAATGTAGTGAATCAATGTATATAACTATTTTGATAATCAAATAATTTAGGAACAAATAAGCCATTAATTTTGGATATGAAATAAAATGCTTCACTAGGAAGCATGTCAAATGACATATTTTGGCTTGATGAGATCTCTGTCTATCATAGTGTTGGCATTCAGCATTCTTAGGGGCTGTTGGGGCCTTAAGGACTGTGCTGCCTTTGGTACCCCTACCCCCCCCCCCCCAGGGTTGACGGCAGCAACAGCAATTTGGGCAGCAGTAATTGTTTTCTAGAACATTGTGGGGGGCATCTTTTTCACATTGTCCCTGAATAACACAATGTTGAAGGCATTTGGGGGGGGGCGTCTTGTGCAGCATTGTTGCTGCTGTCACTGTGGGGGAGTGGGGGTCTGCTGGGAGATACTTGCTAAGGGCACCCACAAGCTGGGAGTTTTGGTTCCTTGTATGAGCTGAAGGGATGTGGTGGCGCAGTGGGTTAATCCGCTGCTGCTGGGCTTTCTGACTGGAAGGTTGGGAGTTCAAGACTGCGCAAAGGAGTGAGCTCCCGTTGCTTGTTCCAGCTCTTGCCAACCTAGCAGTTCGAAAATATGTAAAAATAGGTAGATAAATAGGTACCACTTTGGTGGGAAGGTAACGGCGTTCCGTGCGCTATGACGTATAGTCATGCTGGCCACATGACCACGGAAGCTTGTCCTAGGACAAACACTGGCTCTTTGGCTTAGAAACGGAGATGAGCACTGCCCCCTACAGTCAGTCACGACTAGACCATGCGGTTGTGGGGAAACCTTTACCTTTTTATGAGCTGAATTGGGGAAAGAAATTCCTGTTTCTGAATGTTCCTTGATCTAGTAATAAGATTATCAGGCTTTATTGTTTTGAATAAGTATAAATGGTAATTTGGATCCAAAAGTGCAGCCTACATTGCTGCTTGTTTTGCTTTTAAGAACCAAGCTCAAAGAAGGATATGTCAATTACAAGTAGACTTAATCCATAAATTGGGCTATTGGCTTAAATTTCATTTAAACTAGGGGTTAAAGAATTTATTGTGGGCTGGCTGATAATGTTCTTTGAGCCTCATTAAAGCTTAAAAGTAGATGGTTTAAGAATTACATTTTGTGTGTAGCAAGGCACAAATGCTGGAGACTGCCGCTCCTCCCCATTAGCGTCAGAATAAGATCAATGAGTTGAAGTCTACCTTTCAGAAATCTGATCACTGCTCCTTCAATGGGAGCCTTATGTCTTTGCCTTTTCTTTTTCATTGTTCCCCTTTCAGATGTCTTTTTCTATATATTCTTTGACAATGTTGCTTATTTTTCCTTGCAGTGTACATAAACCAAGTCTTTGCTTCATACAGTTGTTCTCCTTTTTATAAACGTAGTAGCACACATGTATGGATACAGGAATATTGTGTACCAACCTACTATACTTGAGGCTATTGTCTTTCATAGTGTTCATAGTGCTATTGTGATCCATGTAACAACTTTCTGTCTTATGGAGACCCTATGTAAGACATTCCCCGTTCCCCACTCACCCTCACCACTATTTACATGGAAACATTAATCCAGGCCCAAATACAATTGGCTACACTATCAAGTTCATGCACCTCCACATTCTCCAAAGTGATACAGCATCAGCTGCCAGTAGTTCTCTTCCATGACTTGCCCAAGAAAATAGGACAGTTTCTGAATGATAAGAGAATGACTGAATGCAAACCAGATGCTAGAAATGGCAACTCAGATGGTTGTGAATATCACAGTTTCCTGGACCTTTCATATCGGAGCACAAGAACACTATTCAAGCAGGGAATATTTTTGGAGTAAGACAGTTGGAAGCTGTTGATTTTTTTTCCTTGCAACTTTAACAGCATTTTTTTCTGATTCAAATTATGACCTAAATGGATGAAGTTATGGCACACTGTAATTATCTTGCATGGTGTCCTCCAAAATGAAACTAGCTTGCAAGAATTGGGTTGCCTCATCCAGTCTTCACCTATGTAGCCACTGACCCGTTGTGATGACTTCTGTTATCTCTACTTTCAGTACATGTATGTAAACATGCCAATTTTCATGCCACACCAGCAATGTTCCCTCCAATTTTTCCCTCAAGTGCACGGAGACCTATGGTGGCTGCACTTGGGTGGATCTCACCATCCAGACCGCCTGACAATGACATCATCATTGCCAACGACCGAAAGCGAAATCACAGCCATGGGGTGCGGCAACCTTGTTCAGCTGCGTGAAGCTTTAGTTATAGCTGTGTGGCTGCACATTTTACAGGGAAGGCTGCTCACTACATGTGTCCCCCCATTCTGCACCTGTTCTCAATGCATGCATATGTGTCTGTATGTCAAACCAATATCTGCAATCTTCAGTGTCCCCTTCATGCATCTGAGGAAGTAAGTTATTGCAGTCAAAAGTTTGAATCCCAGTGAACTGGTTAACTTTTGTGGTGCTTTAGAGGACTTGATTGCTTTTTCTTGCTCTTAAATTTGCACATTCCCATATTCTTCTTGACAAACTTGTGGGATGGGCCTCCTACTGCTTGTCAGTTTGAGAATCATTGCCCTAGGTGCACCCAAGTGAGGGTGGCCACTGGGCTTGTCAGGTTGCATTGCTAGTCGCATTGCGAGGTGGCAGGGGTCTGGAGGCCCCACGCATACCACCACATACCACCTCTAGTACTGTTCTAGAGGATGTCTTAAAGTTGTGACAGTTTTGCTTAATGTGCATTTTGAACATTCAAAGCACAATAGTTCCAATCCTTCCTGTACCTCTAAGGTAGACCAGTATTAATGTTCGCATATTGTAAGTGCAAGACCAAGAGATTATGACTTGCCTAAGACAGTCTAGTATGAGTTTATGTATGGGGCAAGATTTGAACTGGGAACTTTCACTCTGCCAGTACACTACCCCAGTTGTGTGTTTTCTCCTTTCCACACCAGCATCAGCTACTCTTCTTCCCTCTCCCCAGCTCATTCTTTCAGTCACTCTCTGGGAATATTGCCTGAAAGTTTTGATGAATTTTTAGGCAGCCAGTTGTTTTGCACCCTGTCCTTAGGTTCATTGGACTGTTCTGCTTGCTCGCTTGAGATGTATTGTCCACTTGCTTGTCCAGCTGCATAAGGAGCATATCAACAGTGCAGACATATGACACATACTCCAGTAATTCTTGTTCTTATATGGACGCAGATGAGAACTCCAGAATTCCCAGTGGCAACTCTTTTGGCGCCAGCTCTTATTTGCCAATGTCAACTCCTTTTAATTTGTGCAGACAAAGGAAAATGTGAAATATAGGGAAGTGGTGTGGCATAGAGAAAGGACTGGTTTAGCGCTTCTGGGTAAAAAGATCACCTTTTGTGTCTGGTATTTATAGCCATAGGCATGGAAATTGCATCAAAACGAGGTATAAATTTCCCTTATTTATCTCAATAGAGTGTTAATGGGAAGGCCTAGTTGTCACAATTTAAATGCTAATGCTCCTAAGACCATGGCCCATCTTGAGTCACTAGAATGTAGGTATAAATCATCTAATGCAGACTTTGCTGTGAACTTTTAAAACTGTGATAGATGTAAGAGCTAAGAGTGTGCATGAAGGTACTTGCAGTACTTTTGCAGAACAAAGACCTGTCTAGGTTTCTACTCTGCTGCCTCCCAAGCTTAAGCTTTAGCCCTTTTGGTTAAAGAGGGGCTGTATTGATCCCAGCTTAGTCTCCTTGTAAAGCAAAATTGTCAAGATAAACTTAGAGGAGTTTTTCTGTATTTCTGGTCAACCTGCAGAAGGCTTGTTGGGTAGGCATGTTCAAACTTTCTTGATCATATCCTGTTTACGCAGGGGCATTCTGTGGCCACTTGTGCCTTGGCTGGAATTTATAACTGTAGAGCACCCCCTGCACAAATGCATAGGGCAGAACCCTATATCTATATCCACTTCTGTATTTGTCTGTGATTTTGGTTTGTCTCTGTGTTGTTGTAGTTGTCACTAAGTCTTGTCTGACTCTTCGCAACCCCATGGACCACAGCATGACAGGCCTCTCTGTCTTCCACTAGCTTCTGAAGTTCGCCCAACTTCATATTCATTGCTTTGGTGACACTATCTAACCATCTCATCCTCTGCCACCCTCTTGTCCGTTGGCCTTCAATCTTTCCCAGCATGAGGGTCTTTTCTAAAGAGTCCTCTCTTCCCATGAGGTGACAAAAGTATTTGAGCGTCAGCTTCAGTATTTGTCCTTCTAAGGAGCAATCATGCTTGACTTCCTGCAGGATTACCCGATTTGATTTCCTTGGTCCAGGGGACTCTCAAGAGTCTTCTCCAACACCATAATTCGAAGGCATCTATTCTTCGGGCTCTCCGCCTTCCTTATGGCCCACCTCTCACAGCCATACATCACTATTGTATTGTAATGTATACAATAGTATACATTACTATACCCAAGAATGTTTATGAAAGTTTTGATTAGAGAGAGTGTGTGTGGGGCGGGGGGGGGTGCCTCCCAAAATTGACCTTTTGCTCAGTTTATCAATCCTACTTTATTCTAGGGAATGGGGGGAAACAGGGTTTGTCAAAAGTGGGTTCATATTGTCCAGAAGCAATAAAGGTTGCATGTGCAGTTCTCTAGGACACTATGCCGTGTTTGGAATTCGATGGGGAAGGGGGATGTAGAAATAAATCTTACCAGGTGCATGGAACAAGTTTGTATTCAGACCCAGGCATGTTGCGGGGACCACTTGGTAAGTTGTCCCTGCGTTGGCCGTACTTGGCTAGTGTGGGAGCTTCAAAAGGCGGGAGGGAGGTAGAATGGGATGGGGGTGGCCCCAATTCAGGGCGCTCTGGCCTGCTTGGACTTGCAGTCTCATCAAACTACCTGAGGCTTACCAAAGGGTTTCCTTGCCCTGTGGTGAGCTCCAGCTGCCTCCTACCCTGGGTAGAATGCAGCACAGGGCAGCTGGCCTGCTTGCTCCTGCGCAGTTAGGATTGTGCTGCCCAATATA
Source organism: Lerista edwardsae (assembly GCA_029204185.1). NCBI lineage: Eukaryota > Metazoa > Chordata > Lepidosauria > Squamata > Scincidae > Lerista > Lerista edwardsae. Next base: position 3,024,322 of record JAJKFI010000100.1, on the reverse strand, counting down.
GACTGTGATTCTGAGATTGAGGTCTGTTCAGGTTTTTTTAATCTGTGATCTGCAGATGGAAGCGGGAAAATCCTATTTGTATAAATTCCCTAAAAATTAAGTAACTGAAATACCTATTTCAGAGCTGCAAGGTTATAAGAGAGCATTCTCTTTCTCCGTTACAAGAAGCTACTTCTTCTTTGGAGCATTTTTTTTCTTTGGGTGCCATTTAAATAACAATATATCTGCAACACTGAGCACATTTTATGATATTGTGGCACAATAACTCACACTTAAATGTCAATAGAGACACTTGAGAGAACCTGCAAGGTTCAATAACTTCTGGTGTGGTTTGTTTCTCCTGTCATCGGCCATTATATTTTTTACAGCTTTTAAATTGCTACAGAGAGAAATTGCTTTGGATTATAATGGATGGTTAAGAGGCTGCCAAGGGTACCCTTGAATGGGGTGGATGAAAGTTCAATACTATTTTGGTTTTATGTGTCTAAGTTCTAGGCTATATAGCTTAAATATAATTTGTTTGACAAATGCATTGAAGTGATACCATAGTACAAAACTATACTGCACACTGAAAGAGGTGGTGCCAAAACCTTTCATACAATTTTTGGGTGAAGATTAAACTTAAGCCATTATCTTGGTTCTGTGAAAATACACTTGGAACTTCTCCAGGCCTTGGCGTACGTGTGAATATTTTTGTTGGCTTCACTAGGAGAGCAGGCCCAGGTATGGAACTCTTGGTAGTCACTGCCTTATTTAAGAAGAGCCCAGCTGGATCAGGACAAGGGCCCATCTAGCTCAGCTTCCTGTGTCTCATAGTGGCCCACTAGATGCCTCTTGGGAGCATACAATACTTGTATCCGGTTGCCCCTCCCTTACATTTGATATTCAGAGATAGCCTACTTCTAAAACCCAGAGATTGCGTATAGTCATCATGGCTTGTAACCTGCGATGGGCCTTTCCACCATAAATTTCGCCAGCTCTCTTTTCAAGGCATCTTGGCCAGGTGCTACCACAACATCCTAGAGTTTCACATGCTGGGTAAAGCATTTGTTTTGTATGTTCAGATTCTCCACCAGTCAATTTTCATGGATTTCCTCTGTTTCTAGTATTGTGCAAGTGGGAAAAGAACTTCCCTCTATCCATCCCATATCTCAATCATGTCTTCTTTCAGATGCCTTTTTTTCTAGACTGAAGAGTTCCAACCATTGTAGCCTTTGCTTGTATAAGGGAGGTGTCATTCGTGTTGTCATTCATTAACTAACCATTTTGGTCACTTTCTTCTGCATCTTTTCTGGTGCCTGTATCCTTTCTGAGATGAGGCAACCAGAACTGGATACAATATTGTCCACAATACTGTAAATTTATCCAATAATATTGGCTGTTTTATTCTCAGTCCCCTTTTTAATGATTTTGAGCATGTAATTGGCCTTCGTGCCTTCCACACACTGAGTCAACACTTTCATCCATCTGTCTATCACCACTCCAAAATCTCTTGTCACTGATAGCTCAGAACCTATCAGTGTATATGTGAAATTTGATTTCTTGCCCCCTTATGCAACATTTTACATGTACTTACATAGTAAGTATCTGCCATTTTGTCACCCATTGCCCCAGTTTGGAGAGATCCTTATGGAGTTATTTGCAATCCATTCTATACCAACACCCAGAAAAATTTAGGGTGCAATCCTAACATGGAGTTAGGCCAGCATAGTTAGGCCAGCAAAGTTTGACACAAAGGACACTGTAAAGTATGTTTGGACCACTCTCCAAGTCTGGGAGGCCAGCGCACTGAAAGCGTTCCCCAATTCTGGAGATTTTGTGACTGTGCTGGTTTACTGCATGGCCTTTTTTTTTAATTGCACTGAATCCAGTGAGTCTACAGAATTCATTATAAAGCAGATTATTAGCCTAGTGATAGCATTTGTATAATGTTATTAACATTGCATTCTTGCATTAACTCAAGTGGATTGAGAAAGATACCCCTTATTTAAAATTCTTAAAGCAGTTGTATTAAGGTAGTGTAGTGGTTCTCAAGCCTTTTAGACCAGGACCCACTTTTTAGAATGGCACTTGTGTCAGGATGCACTGGAAGTGGTAATTAACCTGGAAGGGATGTCATAGCTGGAAGAGACATCATCAAGCAGGAAATGCCCTCATTGTGACATAATACAATGACACTCCTGAAATGCAAACTGGCATTCTTGAACTGCAGCCTTTGCACAACCATGAAACATCCCTGACAGAAAGCAAGATTAGGACAAAAGATTATGTAAAAGCACAGAACTAAAAATATTTTTTTGTAAACCCTCACCTGAAAATTAAAATTGTTAACACTTACAACAGGAATATAGCAAGAATAAGGTCTGCAGCTTCCAAGATGGCTGCTTCCAGCTTTCCGTGATCCACCTGACATCAGGTTGTGACCCACCAAGTGGGTCCTAACCCACAGTTTGAGAAACACTGAGGTTGTGCATTGGTCAAGGCCTTGCAGTGCACTTTATTAATTACTAGCAGTTTTAACCCGGCGTTGCCTGGGTAACAAATTATCTGAAGTCAGACTATGGACTCAAATGGCATCGGGAGCGTCGCCATTCGTCTTGGCGGCACCAGAAACTACGGGTCCGACACCAATTTTGGCCGTTTTCAACCATTTTCACGTGGGGCCTCCTGTGTACCCCCCGGGGGTGCTATGGGGCCCTGACCCTTGCAGTGTTTGTCACCAGACCGCCAGGCATCCGTATGCCGATTTTGGTACCAATCGGTCCAGGCGTTCCAGTGGGGCATGGCGGACATTGTGTTTCACACCCCTTCTCGCCTCCCTCATCGAGAGGGGGAGGAACCCGGACTCCAATGGCGTCAGTACCGTCGCTGGTCGTCTCGGCGGCCCCAGAAATTACGGGTCCGACACAAATTTCGGCCATTTTCGACCATTTTCACGTGGGGCACCCTGCGTACCCCCACCCCCGGGGGCGGTTGGGGGCCCTGACCCCCACAGTGTTTGTCACCAGGGATCCGCATGCTGAGTTTGGTGCCAATCGGTCCAGGCGTTTCAGCGGGGTATCGCTGACGTTTTGTTTTGTACCCCTTCTCGCCTCCCACGCCGGGGGGGCGAAGCTGGACTCCAACGGCATCAGGAGCGTCGTCGCTCGTCTCAGCAACCCCGGAAACTACAGATTCGGCTCCGATTTTGGCCATTTTTGACCATTTTTACGCGGGGACCCCCATGTACCCCTACCCCTGGGGGCACGAGGGGGGTCTGACCCCGGCAGTGTTTGTCGCCAGACTGCAAGGCACACGCATGCCAAGTTTGGCGTCAATCGCTCCAGGCGTTGCAGGAGGGCATGGTGGATGGTTTGTTTTGCGCCCCTTCTCGCCCCCCCCAACGCTGAGGGGGGGCCGAACCTGGAGTCAATTGGCGTTGCACTCGTCTCGGCGACCCTGGAAACGAAGGATTTGACACCGATGTCGGCCTTTGCGATCATGTTTATGTTTCAACCCCCCCCTGCACCTCCCAGGGGGTCCTAGGGGTGTGTGACCCCCGCAGTGTTTGTCGCCAGGCCGCAAGGTGTATGCGTGCCAAGGTTCATGTTGATTGGTCCAGGCGTTGCGGAGCCTATGCGGAACGTACGTACGTACACACAAACGTACAGACATTCTCCTTTATATACATATATAGATGCAGGCATTTGAACCTGGTTCCTGTTGCCAAACTTGGTATTTGTCCACAGAATCATCTGTGGAACCTGTATGAGTTTGCTCACAGAGACATTGTAAAACATGACTTTGGAGTCATAAGCAAAAAGCTCTTCTTTTAGGAGAAGGGGTTGCCAGTTTTTCCTTTGCAGTCTTTTACATCCCTCCAAAAAACCCACAAATTTTTATAAAAGCACTTGTAACCTTCTAGGCCTAGTCTTTTTTGGGTGTTGGTGATTGGGACTACAGAAGGGTCGTCAAACTCTTCCCATCTTGTCCATTGTTGAACTGGAGTGGCTCGTTACGGTTTCAGAGTTCACCTATCTGCTGGACTCTGGCCCCATCCCTTAAAAAGGTGGGCAGGCAGCACCAGCCAAGACTCAAACCCACATCATGAGATTGGTAACTTCACAAGATATCTCTGTACATGGGTTCAGTGAGATTGTTGGATTCCACAACCTTTGACTGGTTGTGGAATTTAGACTTGGTTTGTTGTAAATCTGTGTCCTTTGATTATGGATAAGTTCTGTTTCAGAATATCTCAAAGGGCGTAAGGAACTCACATTAAAGTCATTTAAAAATGATCATCTACTAGGCAAGGTTCAAAATGCATTCCAGGAAAATTAGCCTACCTTTCCACCCTTCCTACAAAAAATAGAGCATAGGAATGGCTGGGTGTATTAGCTGGGTGCCCACAGGAGCATCAAAAGCGGAAATGCACCCTATTAGCAGCAGCAGGCTCATGCGCTTCCTCTGACTCTCAGCACGTGCCCTTTTCATTGGCACAACATCACGTGAACCCTCCCAGCCCTGCAAGATTCCTAGGTAAAGCGCAGCAAGTGTTTTGAAAGGCCTGACCCTCGTGAGACTTGCAGGGGGAAGGCCCAGCAAGTCTCACAAGGGGCCGGAGCCCCACACGATTGCCGGCCAAGGTCCGAGCCTTATGAGACTAGCAGGGAAGGGCCAGCAATCTTGCAAGAGGCCCAAGCCCAGCAAGACTTGCAGGGAAGGCCCAGCAAGCCTTGGAAGTGTTCTGAGTTCCACACTAGCTGCTGGGCTGGAGCAAGATCTGCATTGTGCTGGATGGTGGGCATTTCTTCAGGGGTCTCCGCGGGCCAGATTATGGCCTGCAGGCTGTAGTTTGAAACTGTAGTTTACAGTTCTGTTTGAAACTGTAGTTTAAATTGGTTATTTCTCCTTGTCCAAGTCAGATATATGAATTTTCTGATCAATCTGTCTTGTTCTTTTAGTCTGTTGGTGGAGGCCATATTCACAGTTTAACTAACTTTAGAAATCTTGGAGGCAATCTCAAGGACTGTGTTTGCATCATGTTGTGAGTGTTGCTGTAACTATAACAAAATATTATGGACTGTAATTACCACATAAAATACAAAATCATAATCAAGATATGTAACCAAGTGCTTAAATCTTACATGCTATAAAGCAATCTGTATAAATGTGTAAATGCCAGTTATGTATGGCTTGCAGATAACAAATGGCACTCGGACACATATTAAATGTGCAAATTTTGAATTCCCCCCTTCTTCTCGTATTACCACATTCTATGAACAAACACAAGAGACTTGGTAATAGTTGGCTTGGGGAATAAAGACATAAGGTTTATGGTCTGGTCCTTCTGTTGCAAGTCAAAATCCTGCTTGTAAAATGATTTTATTTTTATTTATCTTGGCCTCCAGGTTGAATTTGTTGTGTGAGCTTGCACCCAGCCCTATATGGTAAAGCTACATTCCTGGCCTTTGGGTCTAAACAGAACATATATTAATGTGCAGTTGTTTTAATTAATTTTTTAGCCTGTTCTGTTCCAGTCGTCCAGGGTGGTTAATATTTCTTCTAAACCACATATAGCAGCAAAAACTTTTTTTCTAAGAATATTCTAATAAAATACTTTAAAATTATAATAAGAATAAGGATATTTATATTCTCCTTGTTAACAAGAAAGTTCACAAGGCAGCTTACATAACTAGCTAAATGGTTCCCTGTCTCAAAAAGGTACACAGTCTAAAGAGAACCCAAAATTAGTAAAGCAAAATGTGAGAATACTAAACACTAAAACCCCACCAGCATTAATCCTTGCCCCAAATAGAGAGAATCGCTTCTGCAATGTGTGAATGACAAGGACAAAAATCTTGCAAAATCCAATGGGAAAAACATATTACTTTATCTAAACCGGTGTAAGAAAACCAGGCAGAACAATTCAACCCACCCACCCCCGCCCGCCGGAAGTCCCTTATGCCGGCTTCCGAGTGTTGCATTTGCAGCTACTCAGAAGGAAGCTGAGGACTTAGCAGCACTGAACCTGGAGGCTGGAGAGGCTGGTGGGAGGACGGAACAGAGGTGGTTTTGGGTGTGGGGGCAGTCCAGGAGATGGAATGGACCAAGGAGGGGACTAGTCTGGGTGACCTAAGCAGAATCCGAAACTCTGGCCCAGCCTGCGTTACATGGGCCGCTCTGATTCGTGCCCACGCAAACCTGCCTGTCCCAGCACAGTTTAGGATTGCGCCTCTAGTTGTTCACCCTGCAAAAGCACAGTTAGATTATTTCTGCAAATTGAGCAACAACCTGCACTTTCTGCATGCAATTTGCAGGATCTTGTTCAGTGTATTGACTCATGTATGGTGTTAGCCTTCCCGTTCAGAATACGTTCCTTTATCTTTTAATCTCACTTTAGTTTTGTTCGTGTGTGGGTGAGAGGTAATTCATACATCTGATAAAGTAGTTTTTGTACAGAAGCTCAAGACACAATACACATTTTGAACTCTAAAGTGTTTGGAAACTCTGTGTTATGTTACTTTGTCACAATTATAAAATTATTTTTTAGCACGTGCCTAAAATGCACGCTGCGCAGAAGTTATTGAAAATGAGATTCAGTGTCCAAAGGAGACAAAAGAAAAACCCAAATCAAATAAACTAGCAATTTCATATAGAATGGTTTTAGCTTTAGGATCCAGGACTGCCCTTGGGCTACAAATAAAAACTTAATCACAGGACTAATTTGACCCACACGCACCCCGCTGAAGAGAATCTCAGTTGTCCCTATTTGAACTAGAAGTCTGCTACTAGAGTCTGCCAAGAGTCTGTACAAAATCTGTCAACCATTGGATTTTAGCTTCAATTGGTTGGCGTGCCATCCTTTAGTTATGGGTTTAGGATACTAAATTCCTTATTTTAAAAAATTGTTTTTATGTGTTTTAGTCGGAATAGTCACAGATTTACTAGGGATTGTCACCCCTCTGAATTCACCCCTTTATTAATTTGCCACATATTTGTAGATACTAATCATCATAGTGGTGCAATTTAATAAGATATTTCATCACTTGGCTTTATAAATTTAATTTGCAACCTACATCACACTAACCTTGCATGTATGTTTCTGATTTTCCAGGTTTTAGGAGTCCACTTGAAAAATACTGGTTTTTCTTGTTCTATATATTATGGATGATTGTAAGATGTGAATGATGGTTGGCCTGCAAATATATTCTAAGTGTACCCTTTTGTGCCCCATGCGATAAGGAACTGGTTATACTCTGTTAACAGTAGCTTAGGCACCTTTTAAGACACTGGGAGGCTCTGGGCAACATGTCTGCAAACCAACATGATTGCAACCAAAGCTCTGTCTGTCTTTCATACTTGGACTGCAGAAGAGAAGGTGATCTGGTGGTAGTTGGTTGCTTACCAACCGGAGACTGTCTTTAGTGTTTTAGTGTTGGGTGATCCACTCTCAAAGGCAATGTTATTTTGAAGACTTGGATACATAGCTTAGAGATCAAATCCCAAAAGTATAATCTGAAATTTGAAAATGTTTGTTGTAGTCAGCATAGGAACCTTAACCTTGCAACTGCAACACAAGGTAGCAAGACAGCCCAAGACCTCTATGATTGTCATTAATTGGAGCATTGTGTTTCAAGTTCACAACTGATTAAATAAGAATCATGGTTTAAATGTATGTGATTTGTTTCCAATTTCCCCCTGCAGTATTGGGTGGATTTTAGCCATTTAGCGGTATGTTAATGGGCTCTTAAATCCTTGGGGTCTGCAAGAAGATACGGATTTAAAATAGGATGTAAAGCACTACTCTGGTTGTAGAGCATTTACTCAGTTGGCTTTAACATGGTCTTTACCACTGCTAAGTGCAAATGCTTCCATCATAGAGGCACACAGTGACTAACAGCATGTTGTTAACATTGCTGTAAAATGCCAGCTTGATCCCAGCCATTGTTGGCAATTCAGTTGATGTGTCAGATGGAGCAGAACCCCCCCCCCCCCCCCGCCGCATGTTTTTTGATGCCCTAGAGCTTTAGCACCTTGGAAGCCCCAGCAGGGATAAATCATATTATTCTGCCTGTTGCAGTAGAAGCTTGCCTCCTTTAGGCAACAGTTTTTGACAGAAGAACAACCTCCTGTGTACGTGTGTTGCATGCTGTCTTAATCCGTTATCTATGAATTTTTTCTCTCTGTATGCAAGGCTGGTACCAGGATATTTTGCACATTAGGCAGATCTTACACACACACACACACACACACACACACACACACACACACACACACA
>JAJKFI010000100.1:2917958-3009974 GCA_029204185.1 Lerista edwardsae | reverse complement strand
CTCTCTCTCTCTCTCTCTCTCTCTCTCTCTCTCTCTCTCTCTCTCTCTCTCTCAATATTTCCATTGTTCCTAATGCCCTATTTGGGAACATCTCTTTGGAGTATGTAATCCTATGAGCAGAAATCCATTCTTGAAATGGAGCTAGAGACATATTTCAAATAACAAGATGCTAGACTTTGATGTATGGGTACCAGGCATACAGGAATCTGGGGTGGAGCGGGAGGGAGGATGACAGACTTTTAAATTGTGACAATATCAGGCATCATGGCCCCCATGTGCTTGGTACTCTTCCAGACATGACTGAATTGATCCCCAGTGTTGCCCCTGAACCATGTTTAAGCAATATGTGGCTAAAGCATATCTTGCTCTGAGTAAACCATCATGAGAAGCAAGCCAACTGGTTTTGTAAGTGAATACAAACTGGAAGCCTTCTTCCCATATGGCAGTTATTTGCTCAGTTCTCAGTTGATGCCTAGGATCCCTGGATGGGAACTTTTAAACCTTTCTTCTGTTTGTTACCCCCACCCCACCCCACCCCTGTTGCCCTTCTCTTGTTGCGTCAGAGAGCACAATACTTGGGAACCCGAGAAGAACCTTGATTGTCCTGAATTGATTTCTGAGTTTATGAAAAAATACAAAAAAATGAAGGAAGGTGAAAACAAGCCCCGGGAGAAATCAGAGAGTGCTAAGCGGAAATCAAGCCTTGCCAACAATACTGAGGACATCAAAGCCAAAAAGAAGAGGGAGGTAAGCTTTTTATCTTTCTGTTTTACTCTGTCCAACGTCTTTGTCCATCCCAGTTATAAGCTACTTTCAACACTGGATGTGAGGGTATATTGTGGCAGTTGTTTTGCTACTTTTAAAATTGGACAGAGAAAAGTTTTCAGGACTTTTAGTAAAAATACCAAGACTTCAGATGGTGCCGTCTCAAAGCAAAGCCTCAAATTGGCTGTGTTTCATTGTGCCACTTTTCACACCACGCTTGGGGAAAACTACCCAGTAAAACGGGATGAGCTAATTGCCACCACTCATTGTAAAGAAAAGAATCGCTAAAATAATTATGGCCTTTAAAAATATAATAAAGATTAACAATCAAGCAGGGAGCCTCCCAGTACTATCTGGAGCAGATTAAGGTTCTAGCAATGCAATTTACTGTTTGAAAGCCTGGCTAAAGCAGGATTTCTTTTAAAGCGCTCCTATAATTGTGACAATAAACAAGCCTGTGTCAGAGGAGAATTTTCTATACGTATATATGGGAACCACTCTTATTCTTATTTTGATTGTGTTTGGCTGGATTCCCTATTGTGCTTTTCCTTTTTGTTTGTTTTTCTTTCGGTAGAAATAGAAAGCAGTGACAAGAGGCTGTAGGTCAGGAATCCTCTGCTAAGTATGGACTGCCCAGATTCACTGGTACTGTCGCTGTCGGGATGCTCAGAGCAGCTGTGCTTTTTCCGGGGAAAAGGCAAATTCTAAAACAGTGCAGGTGGAAAACTTCATAGCGGAAGACAGTACCTTCATTGTATGATAGGCTGTACTGAATGGGGTAAATTATATCTTCCATAACTGCTGTAGCCTTATAGGGGTAAAGCTATTGCCTAACATTTATGAGAGTCATAGAAGAACAACATGAAAATTCTTTTCCAGCATATATTAAACAGGTAAAACTGAACTCTGTGTGCTTTACATATCAAGTACACATACCAGACAGTATTGGTGACTGAAACCTGATTAGCAAGGAGATTGGGTGAAGACCAGTGTTTCCTCTTACTTTTCATGCTGCTGTGTGGAGCCCTTTCATGGTGGCACACAGCATCATTTGACATCAGTGATTATGTCATTGCTGACTTACAGGTCACTGAGCTCCAAGCTGCGCAGAGCTTGGTTTCAACTTGCAAAGCTTACAGGGAAAGCTGGTGAAGGCTGTGAATGAAGTGTGTGGCCAAATAGTAATTTAAGATGAGGACAGATGAGTGTTGAAGGCATGTCCATCAGTCCACACATGCTGGTACTTCTTGCTTATGCTGGTCCCTCCCTTGTCCACAGTGCATGCTGTGATGTCCACCATTATAATAGTGAAAGATAAGAGCTTATGTTTGACTTCTCCATAATTTTTGTGTAGTGCATGGTAGCCAAATGGATCATGGGCCTGTGTAGCTACTATCTGGATGAACCCTTAAGGGGTGTTACAAAGTTTTGTTCAGGCAACCGTAGGAGTAAGCTCTCTTGGGACAGAAATCCAGCCATACTATTTCTACAAGTCATTACTCCATGTTTCAGAAATCTCCTATGCTCAATTTCATTTGTCCTTGTGAATCACCTTGTGGTTTCTAGACCGAGCCTTTTCAGTATGAATGGTTCAATATGTTGTTAATTAGATCAGGTCTTTGCCTAACTTTAAATTCAGAGGCAGTCCCAACCACAATACAGAAGAATTGTCTCCTTTCTTAGCCCCCTCGATATTGTCAGCCCAAAACCTTGGCACCGAACTCATACCTTGGTATATACATCTCATGTGATAAGCCATCCAAATTTCAGTGCTAAACTGTAGCCCCCGTACTGAGTCTTCAATGCCGAAGTTACCCATCTTTAGTCTCTGTACCAATTTTGATTCCTGAGCAGTCTCAGCTTTGAAACCAAGTAGTAATCTCTGTACTGATCTCAATACGGGCAGCTTTGGATCCTGGTATTCAGTGAATACAACAATATGTATTTGAAGAATTTATACCCCGCCTTTTCCATGCCAAAGCAAATGCCGAAGGTGGCTTACATAGAATATAAAGTACAATGTAACAAACAATAAACAAAACGCATTTAAAAAAAAGCATTAAAACATTTAACATGAAGATAAAGAATGTTCAAAAACAGGGCAAAACCCAACCCTTCTCATCAGGCCATGGGGGGGGGGGGGTAGGTGGAAACAATTGACCAGGGAAACAGTCTATAACACTATTCCAGGGTTAGCGCTAACCATCAGCCAACCGTGATCCAAAGGCCAGACAAAATAGGTATGATTTGAGCCCTCTCCGAAAAGCCATGAGGGAGTGTGGTGTTCTTAATTCTTCTTAAGTCCGTAAGAAGAAATAGGAATGTTTCTGTGTCTATGCAGCATCTAACAACTTTCAACAATGGGATGCTTCTATCTGGGCATTAAGTCTTGGGTTTTCTTTTTTTCTTCTTTTAAAAAGTTTTTAGTTCTAAAGACTAAGAATTGTCTTTTTTTCCAAGAATTCATTTTGCTATCAGCTCTGCCTTTTGTTTGACAATAGTCAGTGCATCTGTTTTCTCATATCCTCTGGTTAGAAAGCCTTTCAAGGGCATTGCCAGCCTCCATCCACCTCTTATCCCTAGTCTTATCCCAGCTTATTGGCCAACCTTTGGAGCATATGGCTTTGGCAAACTTACACCTGTTGACCTTCAAGGCTCTGTTTCTAGTGGCCATTATTTCAGCACAGAGGCCGGTGAACTATGCTCTATGTTCTGACCCTCCATCAGACTCCAGCCAGACAAAGTGATATTGCGACAAGACATTGTATTTGTGCTTAAAGTAGTCTCGATGTTCCACATTAATCACACCTGATTAATGCCTGAATCCTTTCAAAACCTGACTTCAGAAGGCAAGAGAGCTTTGCACACCCTGGATGTTACATGAGCCCTTTTCTTCTATGCTCATAGAACTGCATCATTCTAGGAAGACAACAGGCTATTAATCTGCTACCAGAGGCTCTACAAGGGCAAAAATGTTTCTACCCAGCATGCTGCTTAACTAACTATCCTTCAGCTTATTAGTTGGCTAAGAGAGAGACCCCAGCTTCCTTAAAAGTAGATTCCACCAGAATGTTTTAGCTCTTTGCCTTGAGTTAAAGAGTTCATCTGTGAGTGGAAATGATCATCTTTCCACTCTTGGAGCTCCACAGAGCAGCAACGTGATCTTTTCCCATCAACTAACCTTTTTAGCTGCACCCTTGTCATGAGATTGAGAGCTGGTGGCTTGTTTGGGTGTTTTGCAAAACATCTTCTTCTGATCAACTTGCACTCACCTCTAGGTAAGGGGCTAGCTAGTCTCTATTACGTGTGACTGCACAGAGGGCAAATTGTTTCCTTGTATAGGTCGTCAATGTAGACATATGACCAATTCAACTGTCCCTTTGGCAGACCTGGCTCTAGCTGTTGGATTGTCTACTAGATTTGGAACTTAACAGGCAGTGGTTAAAGCTCCTGATTTCAGCTCTGCCCTTTTGCAGAACTCTGCTGTGTGTATTTGCATAATTGACCACTTGAAGAATAGTGGTTACAGGCAGTGGTGGGATTCAAATAAATTAACAACCGGTTCTATGACATCATAGCCAGAGCCAAAAAAAACCCCAAAGCCAGCTGAGGTAAGCGAGTGGGCGGGGCCCGGCCATTTAACAACCGGTTCTATAGAACCTGGGCGAACCCCCTGAATCCCACCACTGGTTACAGGTGAACAAACCTGCCTTCTGTGTCATGTAAAGCTGGATCTGTGATGTGTAAAGCAAATTAACATTTTTTTAATGTAACATTTTCTACAAATGAGGCGGATGGTCAAAAAGATATGCAAGCCACTGAAATGTTGCTCGTTTTCACCACTTAAAATTCTCCCCGCTTCTGAGATTTTATGAGGCATTGACCACATACTTATTTCAGGCCTTTCTTTACAGTCTTAAGTACTACAAACCTTATTAAAGGAATAATCTGAGATTCCCAGGAGGCTGAATTCTGAAGCCCCTTTCCATGCTTGCTTGTTGTGACCTCAAAATGTCGATACTGACTGCTCTGTGTATGTTGTAGTAAAGATAATGGCTGATTAAAGTTAAAGGTATTGCAAAACACTCAGGACTAATGTTTGATTAGTATCCGCCATCCCTTATTTTAAAATTTTACCATATTCACTAGCCAGTGCACAAGGAGACATGAGAACATGAGTTATTAAAGCACATCTTTATCGAAAAATGTGAACATATGAAATTCTGTATAAATGAGGTTTTGCTGAGTGGCGTTTTATGTCTTGTCTTTCCCTTTCTGGAGGAGAAAAATCTCCTGCAGTTCTATGTGTTCGTTATTTTTTATAACCTTATTTGAAGAAATGCCCTGCCCTTTACAGCTGTGTCTGTACAAAATTATGGCTGAGTCGCTAGAGATTCAAACCTTCACAGCTACTGTTGGCCCTTAATGAAATCATAAGGGGTAATAAGGTTGTATATTTCATATCCAGCAGGTTATCCTTAGTGCGTTTGGATTACAGTTTTATAACCCATTATGTATTCTCCTTAAAGTTTGGGAAGTAAAACTGTCCACTGTGAAAATGAGTAGTTTCCTTTCTGCCAAAGCATTCTTTTGCCTTGCCCAGCAGTTTAACGTGCTATCATTTCCCTCGGAGATGGTGCCTTGGATTTCTCAGAGCTTGTCCGTAAGGGATGGGTGCCAACGTAAGGCTTAACTATGGTTAGCAGTAACCAGAGTTTTGAATCTTAATCATGATATACCAAATGTAGAATCAAGCCACAATTTAGACTCCTGGGCGGGCTTGGGATCAGTGCTCAGCATTGTCTAGTAGCTGCTTGGGGCTTGCAGACTAACAAATTACTCTGCCTGTAGAAGCCATACAGTGTCACCTTTTTTACTGCATTTGTATACAGTAATGTGGAGACTATAGTTGTTCCTCCAGTAACCTTGGTCATAGTCAATAGAAAGCAGCTCTGGTAAGAGGATGGCAGCCATTTTAAATGTTCAAGCCAGCTACTTCTTACTGATCTTGTTTTTCTTGGGATCCTAGCCAGCCTGCTATTGCTCTCGTGTGAGCAATGTGAGCTGCTTCTCTGGGAGTCCATCAGGAGCAGAGAGAGATGTAAGCCCCAGGCCAACTTGCTAGCCCAATTCTGTAAGAGCTTCTGCCTTACAGTTCATCAGCAAGCTTCAGATCCTGCAGTAGTACTGTGAGGCTCCCAGTCCTGATGCTATAGCCAGCTACTTGTAATCTGGTCACAGGTGAACAAGTGGCTGGTTTGATATTGGTTGGCTGGAGAGGGTTTAGTGATGACAGGGAGCCCTGCTGCTTTCTCTGCTATGGACTTTGCCTGACTTGGAATTGCCTTAGGCAGTGCCATGGAATTGTGGCACTGAGGCAATGAGTTACAGAACTCTGCAGGTCTAGCCCATTGATGAGATGAAGTGAAGCCATTGCTTGAGTGGCAGATGGCACAGATTGCACTCTGTGTACCCATTGGCCACCACTGCTACTGCCCTCCCCTGCTATTGCTCCCCTGCATATAGTACTCAATGACATACAGCTCCTGTATCTGCTCAATGTAGCCATCATACATAATGTTACATAAGATAGTTGTATTTGGGGGGGGGCACATAACGTTTGATAGAATGAAATTGCATGAATTCCTCATGAAATTGCTCATTGAATGGTATATAGCATGATGGTATTATTCCTTAAAACGTTGATTTTAACAATTTTTGGTGCTTCATGGTGACATCCCCCTTTACAATGGCACCTGCGGCACTTGCCTCCCCTGCCCCATAGGTAGCTACGCTACTAGATTTATTTCCTCAGGCATTAGTCCAGCTGGGGCCAGGTCAGTGACTGAGTATGCTGCATTCCAGCAAAAGAACTTGTTGGGAGTCAAGTTTCATTCTTGGCAGTATCAAGTATTAACAGTATCCGCAATGTTAATACTTGGGTGTAGCGAGTGATGGCTGCCGTATATGAGTTGCAAATATAGGTGTTCTGGGGACTCATTTCAACACTATTGTATTCTCTGTTTGCTTATATCACTCTTGCTCACTGTACTGTCCCTGGCCTGAATGCCAAACAGCCTGTGTTGGAGTGCCCTGAATATGTGCTTGAGTGTAGATGTTCTCACTGCAGATGACTTGCCCAGGGTCCCCTGTGAGAAATGACGGGGGAAAGGGAGACCATCTCAGCAGGCAGCTAGGGCGATAAACTGAATTACTCTCTTTCCAGCCAACCACTGAGAGTTTAGGGCACCTAGGATTACAAGCGCAAGTACAGGCTTCTCTTTTGGAGACAAAAATTGCTAGTGTCAAGTCCAACTTCTAACCTTAACTGGGGTCCCACTCTGGTGAAAGCCCGAGTACAGTAAATTGACTTAAACTGGGCACAACTAAGCAAAGAAACGCCAAGCTCAGCTCTTACTCTTAACGGGGCTCTGCTCTGACAAAAGCCCAGAATAAGTAGCTGGCTTAAATAGGGCACTTTAGTAACAAGAGTACAAATTGATCCCAAGCAAACTGATGACCCAACCTGAGACTTGATTCTGGTCAAAAGTCCTAGGGTCAAACAAAAGCTTAAACAGGTCATTTTGGTAGCAAACAACGGTAGCAAAATGCCAAGCTGCCAAGTCTGAATTTATACCCACAAATCCTTTTTGTACTCAATAAAGCAAGTTTGTAAGGATATGTATTTTTATTTTGGGACTTTAGCAGAATAAAGACAGGCATGGTGATAATTAACAAAGAAAGCATCAACAAGACAAAGAGACACAGTGGCAATTCAAAATAATAAAATAATGCCAACTCCTAGGCTCTAACTCTAAAATAATAGCTGACATGCTCTGGACAGTTCTTACTCCTGACTCAGCAGGTGCCCAGGTTGATGGCAGAGGCAACTGGTTACCACAAAATGGTTACCTCTTTATATCTTGCTGCCAGGCAGCAACCAATCAGAAATCAGTCAAATCGAACACTCTGGCAGGTTACGTGACAGCCAGCAAGTAACACATGGTGAGTTCCCCCACCCCAATTGGAACACACAGCTATGGTACATCAACCAGCCACATGACCTTGGCCAGTCTGTTATCTAAAATGAGTTTTTTTTCCTAAGCCAGGACTTACATTGCTTTCAAGATCTTAAAGGCATATTTCTTTGACACCCACAAAATATCTGACATTGGTCCTACCGCTAAGCAAAGTCCTTCTCTGATCAGTACATCCTATGGGTCTTCTGACTCCTGCTAGAGTTCCTGGATGCTATCCCATACTTTTTTGCTTTCCCTTCATTATCTGCTAGGTTAGATTCCTGGAAATCCTCACAGATAGCAAATTTGCAGCTAATGAACTATTGATCCATAGGGTTAGATGCCAGGGGTACCTTATCTGCCATCAGAAGAATCCAGCAGAGACCGGAAGTCAGCAGAGTGCAGCAGGAAGTACCTAAAGATCTCTGAATGCTGCAGAGACTTTCCAGACTTTCAGAATGGCACCTGCAACCAGCATGGACACCTTAAACATAGCTGGCAGCCATTTTAAAGGGGTCAGTGCTGGTCACAGGTATCATTCTGAAGGTCTCTGTAGCCTTTGGAAGATCTCTTGCATAGTGAATAACGAGGACAGAGGCGTAGATAACGAGGAAAGTTGCTATTCTACTCTTTGCAGATAAGAGACAGAAAAAGAGAATTGACTGTATGTTTTTAAGCATTTGAATGGGTAATGTTTGTAAGCAAAACCCAAGTCAGGGTCTCATAGGGCCAAAGAGATATTGAGGAATCCATAAAAATTTTTCTTTTACCCCTTTTTATCCTCCTCGGAGTCAAATTTCTAAAAACAAAAAACAACCCCTTCTTAGTAGAGCCTTACATCATGGAAGGAATATACTCCCCGAATTTAATATTTCTAGGTCCAAGGGTTTGGGCTGGGCGTTGAAGAGTTGGTCAGTCAGGACATTTGGTGCTTGACCTATTCATCTGGGTTTTGCTTCCGCAGTCCTCCTTCCCACTTCCATTGAATGCTATGCACCCCGCCCCCCCCCACAATACATATGTGGTTCTGCACCTAACTCATCCCACCTTCTTCATAGCCCATCCTTCTTGTTAGCACAGGTGACAATTCCATGGTAAGACCCCTCCACTGGTGCAGTGTGCAGCAAATGGCCCCATCTTTCTCCATTACTTAAAAAGTCCTTTGAATCATACAGCACCTGGTAGCAATCTTTCTTTCCCCCCTCAGACTCTCTGTTCTTCACCCTAAGTCTAGTAGTCGTAGTCCACAACTGCCCTCACCCCAACCCCTCTTCAGTCCCGCCACCATCTTCCTCTCCACACCTTTCCTCCAGCTTTCATTAACTTAAATGACTAAGGATTATTTACTCATTGCTAACCAAATACTTGCACCTGTTGAGGTGCAGGTGAAAGTTGGATTGTAGCTTATTAGAATGAGGTGGGCCAGGGTTTATGATGAATGGAAGAAACCATTAGGTTTGAAAGACATGGGAATAATTGACCCAGATGTGCTGGATGATGGCATTCAGAATTGTCTTTACCTCTCAGCTGGTGCTCATGACAGTTGGGCTTAGTGCGTGTTGCTTTGCCTCTTCTTCCAGTCCTGGGAGACAGTTCACTTTCTCCAGCCACTGCTGTGGAGGTGCTAAGACCCTTAAGTTGAATCAATGCTGACATGCCATTCCAGCACACATATGGCTGCATTTCCCCTGGTCACGTATAGAGGAGGGAAAATTGATAGTAGAGAGCAAATAGGCAGGCTACAGTTGCCTCAGTAGGGGACAAAGGAATGTGAAGAGAGATTTAACTTGAAGTGCTGCAAGTGCTTTATCTTTTGATCTATAGGCAAGTTGCTAAGTGAGGCCTGTGGGAATTAAAAACGTACTGAAGGAATTGTTAGTAGGGGTGCAAGCTAGCAGGGAATCAAATGTAGTGGAGCATTTATTCTGCAGAATGTCCAGTGCTGTGCCACTTGTCACAGTTAGCTCCTGCCTTCTCTGTATTCTTGACTGTTTTGAGACGTTCTCCATACTAGGAGTAAAAGGAAATTTATCAAGTCTCCTTGCTGTGATCTTGCTCCCTCAGTAGTGGCCATAGCAGCATTCACTCCAAAGTGTGACTGCCATTGAGAGTAGGAACATCGTTTGTTACCATGCTCAGATAAGTGTCGTACCCCCAACAAGGCAGAAATTTTATTGGAAACGAGAACAGGGACCAAGAGATAGAATAGAGTTAGCAGGCAAACACCTTTGCTTAGCACTAAATGCTAACTATTACGATTGTCAAGCTTTGAAGAGGTTGATTTTCATCCTGTGTAGGTTGAAAGCTTCATGGTCTCCTCTCTTCACCGCTTCCTTCAGCAGCCAGGCACACATGGCCGTATTTCAGAACTGAAGCTGCAGCCCCTCCTGCACATAGTTGTTAACCCTCATTTGGGCAAGATTCTCCATTTCTTTGTCTGTCCATTGCTTCATTAGTTTGACTTCGGTGTGCTTAGGGATGGGTGCGGCCCCTGTGTTGCCAAAGAGATGTGTTCAGTTCTGTACTCTGTCAGCTGACTGAGTGGACATTTTCGAACTTTCTAGTGTCTGTTGGAACAGGTTTGTGAGAGCACCACAAGTGGTAGGCCCAGTTTGTTGATGGTCCACTCTGGCCGAAAGCTCAAATATGAGGAACTGGTTGGGCTGTGGAAGGGCTATGGTTAGGGGTGATTTTTTTTGGTTCAACGCCGCATAAAAACACAAAATACTGCCTTTTGGGGGTTAAACTATTTGAATAAAAGCACAGAACACCATGTTTTGGTGTTTAAGATATTTTCAGAAATTAAAATAGACTACTTTTCCAATTAGAAATAATACTGTAGCTGCATCTGCTGATACTATGTCACCTATACCACCTACCTAGAACACTTTTAAAGCATTTAAAATTAATAAAAATGACAGCCTGGAATGAGAATGTAAAATAAAAACATATAACACCGCAATTTGCTATTTTAATCACAAATTTTGGAAAAAATATCACTAAAAAAACCACATCCCCCTGCTATGGGGGGACAGGTGGGTGCTAGGGAACCCACCAAAGAGATCTACTTGACAGCTTGAATTGTGTCTGCTCAGCACACCCATCATTGCAGGGTAGTGGCTAGTGGAAGCAGGGACACAGCTAAAACCATGGTTTACTATTACAATGGTTAGTAAACTGCTTCGTGTCATAAGTTCATGTTCTGGTATTACATCTGTATCAGTTCTAGAAGAAGAACTATTTTAGTGAACCGCCCTCAAGTAGACAAAGAAAGTAAAGGTGAAAAAATTAAGGTTACCAGATACAAACTGGGACAGAGTGCCTATACCTTTAACCATTGTCTAGACGAAGGAATTTGGGCAGGTACAGTCATTGTGGAAGGGTTTCAAAAGCTGCACCTGCCCAAATGCCCTCTTCTATACAATGGTTAAAGGTATAGGCACTCTGTCCCAATTTGTATCTGGTAACCGTAAGAAAAACTCAACTGACAGTGTTTCCTCTGGATCTCAGGCTTCAGGAAGCCAATATAGCATGATGGATAAAGGGCTGAATTTGGGCCAGGGATGCCTAGGTTCAGGTTCCTATTCAATTTTGAGACCTTGCATAAGTTATCTACCTAGCCTTAACTGTATTTTGCAGGGTGGCTGTGGGGATAACCCTATGGGTGCTGTGTTAAGCATCTTAGGCGATGGGCAAAATACAAATGTGGCTGTACACAGTACAAAATGGGCAACCTAAAAAAAGGGAGCAGGAAAGTATGTATTCTAAAATCCAGCCTGCCCTATCCTAGTGGTTTAAACTGGATGATAGCTAGCTAAAATTGATATGCATACAGTGGACCAGTTAGTATAAGTGGATTTAACTCACTGTGGATGCTAGCAGATACCAGGGTCCAGATTTAAGGGGGTATTAAAACAAAAAAATGCCCAAATCCCACCTTTGCGTGGTCAATCCATGCAGTTTCCAGCCTCTAGAGCTACTTTTAGGACTAAGAGACCCACTTCTGAGTTGCATGGAGGATCTTTCTCCTTCCAGTGTCACTATAGATTGTATCACAAGGAGGAGAAAGGAACTTCTGCGAAATCAAGAAGTGGGTCTTTTAGTCCTAAAAATAGCTCTGGATGCTGGGAAATCGCACAGCTTGGCCATGCAAAAGTAGGAAACATGGTTTTGGCACTTTTTTGTTTTTAAATACCTTTAAATGTGTTCTCGGGTATCCACGGATTTCAGTATCCATGAGGGGTTCTGGAATGGAACCTCTGCTCTGCAGATACTGTAAAATATTTTACCTCTAAACAGATAAACCAAATCTTGGGCCGAAATCCCTTACCAGCTTGATCCACTAAGATCCCACCACTATGATCCCATCCCAACATGTCAAGGACAGCCTTTGTGGGCCTAAGGTTGGACTTTTGCAGCTATAGAGTAACTTGCGTTTCTGCTTCACTTGTTGGCCAGACTTGCTGCACAGATGGTATTCTTGAGACTACATGTGAGGCTGTGAGGCTCTCATTAGGGAAAGAATCATGAGGAGACAAAAAGGTGAACGTGTCTTGTAAAAAGATTCAGAATCTTGGATCAAAGCAGAAACCACAATGTGACTTAAAGCAACATAGTTGTTGGGCTAGAGAGGAAAGAAATCTGAATGTAACTGTTGTTGGTTTCTTATTAGACTAGAGTTGTCTTACAGTTCAAGAAACATGGAGCTGCAATGTGAATTTGTGTTTAATTTGTGGAAGGTTATATTTCAGGCTAGACAGATAATCTTGTATTTAAGGACATCTAACTTATGTCACAAATTAAGGACTGCTGCGTTGGGCTTTCACACAAGTGCAGCCTGTTTTTTCCAACATTTTCATGCAGGTACAATTACACTGGTTGTGTTGTATTTTTGAGATAGAGGTATAGTAGGGTTGCCAGTTACAAACTGGGACAGAGTGCCTATACCTTTAACCATTGTGTAGAAGAGGGAATTTGGGCAGGTGCAACTCATCATGCAAGAGATTCAAAAGCTGCACCTGGCAAAATTCCCAGTTCTATACAGTGGTTGAAGGTATAGGAACTCTGTCCCAGTTTGTATCTGGTAACCCTACATAGAAGGACTCTGTTTTAGAAATGCAGAAATGGTGGGTAAAGGTGATCCAGTACAGGACTTATTAGAATTGTACTCATGTTGTTCTTCTCCAGCTAATGCATGCTGCAAATTGTAAGTAGTTGTAAAATGGAACTGATAAAAATGCACCCCCCATATAAGCTACTCTAAGGCCCATTTTGTACATTACACAACAAAAAAGCTGGAATACTGCAGAATGTACATTCACTAGGAAGTTATCTATTATATAGATAATATATTTGTAGAAATAAATATTTCCATACTGTTTTTCAACCACGGCAGAAAGTTTACAATTTCTTTAGGTCTCATAAATAATGTTTCAAGTTAAGTGCAGGCCATTGGAACCTAACCTGTACTTATTAGGGGACTACTCCTGTTTCAGTATAGTTAAATGCTTGCCATATTTGACAGGCGAGGAGGGATGAGGAGCCTCAGTTCCATTCTTGGTCTGGTCTTCTCTCTCCACACCACACTAACATGATTTCAACGTCTTTAACTGGGGAAGGGTTGTTTCTGCCAGAATGTGGACTAGCATGGATTGTGGAGGGGGTGGTGAGAGAGAGAGAGAGAGAGGACCAGGAGAAAGTGAGTGCCTATGCATGCGCATGCATTCAGCACTTGTGCTGGGTTTGCATCAGCAGCAATGTTCATCAAGCACATGGTTGCATTACCTCTAGTTCATCAGTTCTGCCACCCTAAGCGCTAAGTGATGAAAGTGAAGGACTGGATTTTTAAAATGCCATCCTGACCCCAGTATCTTAAGGATAACCTCTGCCCTTGATAATATTCGGATCCAGCTAAAGTGTGGGTTTTCTTTTCTTTTGGGGGGATGAACCAGTTCAGTCGGTAAACAGTGTTGATTAGAAGAGAAAGGGTTAACCTTCTGTCTCAATTCTAGCTGCTACCTAGTTCATTCTGGGATATGTAGCCTTTTCCTTGTCAACTCAGCTATGTGAGATGGTGGTGATTGCTTTTAAACATGGGTCTGCCTGCCCTGATCTTGTGTAAATGAGGAGGGGGATGTGACTTGAAAGCACAAAGGAGCACATGGAGATACCGAACCCTCTGCGATCTGCTGCTTCCTCCCGCCGCTGCCCCCGCCAGGCAAGTTTCCAGTATCAGAATTCAGCTGAGGACAGGAAAGAGGGGATTTAGCACTCGTGGGCCCCTTTTGCATCCCCCCTCTGCTTTACTTGTGATTGGAGCAGATTCAAAGACCCAGATCTGCTGCTGTTCACATGTATGAACAGCATTGGCCCTTTGTCTGAACCACGTGCTGGTGGTTGTAATCACAGACAGTGTCTTGAACTGTTCTAGAGATAGCAACAAATAATAACTACTGGCATAACAATAATTCAAAAAGAAAACTTGTATAAATTTTGCTAGCCCATATTGCAATTATTGCTCTACAAAAAAGAAAACACAGCATGCCTTTTCTTTAAAACTAAGCTCCACCAGGCTGTAGGAAGATTTAATAGCTTGGCATCCAAAGATCTATAGCTCTCTTCAACAGCTATCTTTTAGGAGTGAGAACATTTTTTTAAGGACTGGTACCCCTGCTTATTAAGGGACATGGTAGCGCAGTGGGTTAAACCGCTGCTGCTGAGCTTTCTGACCGGAAGGTTGGGAGTTCGAGACCACGTGACGGAATGAGCTCCCGTTGCTTGTCCCAGCTCCTTCCAACATAGCAGTTTGAAAGATGTAAAAATGTGAGTAGATAAATAGGGACCACCCCTGCTTAACACATAGCTATATTTCCAGGTTCAGTGTTCATGTAGAATACAATGGCCGGTTTGAACTCTCCCCTAAAGTCCCCAGCCTCCCTCCCCTCCCCCTACATTGCACCAGCAGGCTTTGGAAGCTGAGGGATGTTTCATGTGTAACAATTTCCCATGCAGTGATGGTTTCTGTGTGGGATATTTTCACTTATGAAGTGACCCTGAACATTTTGGCCTCTTTTAAGATATTTTGAACAGAAGCCAGGGGTGAATGTAAGCCCAAGCTGCTGCGTACCAGGTTTGGACATCTGATGTGATATTAAGAAGCATGGAAATGCAATACTGTTGCGACTTTCTTTTGTATCATATTACATGATTTGTGAATTCATTAATTCCCGCAGGATCCCCCCCCCCCCAGTCACTAAGCGAGTTAGTTCAGTTCTGCTGCAGTCTGTGTTCTCCCGCTTACCCTCAGCTATAAATATATATGTTTTCACCACCACCCCTTTTTCTTCGCTGTCTACCTCTTTCATTTGGCGACCAGCTTTAGTGCCTCCAAAAAAGCCCGGCCGCCTGCCTCTTTTGTTAACTGCCTGGTCTGCCTAGCCGCATCTGCTAGACAGTATGTGCAAGCAACAAATGTGTGGATCTCCAGCAGCAGAATAGCGTGTGGTGGTGGTGCTGCTGCTGCTGCTGCTCTGCTGCAGCATAGCAGGGAGGACACACTCGCTCCAGGCTTGCCGCGACTGAAAGCTGTTACCAGCCTTCAGATGGTATGTGCAGAGGGAGCTGACCAACCCTTGTCTGGGGCCCCGGAGCTTTAAGCTGCTCTCCTCCTTTGCAACAACAACAAAAATAAAAAATAAAAGGCACACGAATGGGACACACCCATTGACGGCACCGGCACAAAGACCTCGAGGACCGTGCAAGCCCCGTAGAGGTGGTGCGCTCTGGAGCGGGGGAGGCGTAGCAGGGATGGGGAGCTGTGGAAATCACGAATGGCTGCTGCTGCCGCCGCCGCCGCTGCAGCTGCAAAGGCAAGATGACTTAATTCCCTAGGTCTGCCCATCGCGCCTCTAGCCCGTTTTCATGGCGACTCAGTATTGTTTTTTTTCTTTTGGGTTTCTTCTCCTCCTCCCCCCCTTGCTGCCTCCTCCCGCCAAACATTTTGATAATGAAGGAATATTTTTTTAAAAAACGAATAAAGACAGAAAAGATATTAAGGGCCTCGTCTGCTAATTGCCCCCATTAAGCCATGCACTGCATCTGTTTATCACCTGGTTTTCGGCGCCCTTTGAAGCCGCTCTGCTTCATGGTTGAGGGAAACTAACAAATGGCGAAGGAACAGGAGGAGGAAAAGATTTCTTAACTCTTCTCTCTCTCTTTCTCTCTTTCTCCCTCTTCCAGAGCACCGATATTGCCAGGGGCTTTGAAAGAGGATTGGAGCCGGAAAAGATCATCGGAGCCACAGACTCTTGCGGCGATTTAATGTTCCTAATGAAATGGTGAGTGCACCTTTTTGTTCGATCTTTTTAAATAATGATTTCTATTTTTATTTTTTTCATCAACCCTTTTGTCTTCTCCACCACCCCAATTCTGTAGTTTTCTTCCTCCACCAGGGCCAGTAAATTGAGTGAGATGCCATGGTGAAATGGCCCAAGGGCAGTTCATTCTTTTCTCTGCTGCAGCTTTGTTCTCCCTGGAGTGGGTGGCTAAGCCTCTGCTTGGTAAATTCAGTCCACCCCAAGCTTGTGCCTCTCACTCTGCAGAGGAGGCGAGCCCCCATCTCCAGATCCCTTGCATGCCCCCCTAATGTAGAGAGCACGGGAAATCCTTCTGGAAAGGTTTTGACTTGCCTCTTGTTTTTGCTCCTGGGCTTATCTCAGCTGGAAGCCTCTCTGTGGGCGGAGGGGGGGGCAGGCAGGCAGACGACAGAGCTAGCTAGCTAGCTGTGCTGCATATGCAGCAGCTGCCCCTCCCCCACCAGGAGCAGAGACAAAGAACTGTGAGTCTGGCTTATCTGCCTGGCAGAGGTTATAGCGCAGCTGTGTCCAAGGGAACTGCCTTTGCTCCCCAGTCTTACTGCTTTCTTCCCTGCTCTGTTTTCAGACTGGGGCCACAGTCCCTTGTAGTCATGCAGCAGAGAATAAGCCCCCCCCCCACACACACAAAGCTGCCTAGGTTGAGATGGATGATCCACTCTCAAGGCAGCGTGGGGGTGGGGCCCCAGTTGTGATCAGCTCTTTGGGAGAGGGGCTTTGGGAGGTGGAGGGAAATGTGGGACACAAAGACCTGGTGGCTTCATGCTGTTGTCGCACATTGACTGTGTGAGCAAAAACTAAGGGTGGTGAATAAATAGCACTAGGAGACTTTCCTGGCACTTTTTGGTCAGGGGAATACTCTGCTATATTCTACAGTGGTTGTAATTGCTGTTTGGAGCTAGCTCCACTTCCAACATTTCATCTGTGTGGCATTTACTGTTAAAAATGGTTGTATATATGGCCTGAGTTTAAGCGTATGCAAGTTTCTTTACAGTATTGATTAGCAGTCTTCAAACATTTCTGCGTGATGGGTTGTTGCTGTTGTCATTTTATAAATTGGAACTGAGGCGTGGAGAACATGCCTTTCCAAAGTTAATCCAGAGCTTTGATATAAACCTTGAGCTTGTAGGTCCATAACCAAATTAACCCCTAGACCACACTGAGTTTGGTAAATTAACTGTTTCAAAAGAATCTGGCCTGTTTCTGGACCACAGGGGTGAGGGTAATCCCTTTCATAAAACTGCTGCAGGAACAGATTGGCAAGTTTAACTGCATTCATTTTAATTACTCTTGTACTGTTCACTAGATCACTTTTTTTTAATCTTACCTTTGCAACAGCATCCCTCAGTGCTCATTAGTAGAATGTATTAACTGCCTGGCCTTTAACTAATTTAAATGTTACCAAGTCTCAGAGAAGATCCTGTTTTGATGATCTAGAAGGAAAGATTTATAGTTTAATAAACACAAATTTATTAAAGATTTATAGTTTTAGTTTAATAAACACAAATTACGGCTTGTGAGGAAAGTGTCTTTCATTTTAAAAAAGGAAAGTCCATCTTTATATATTTTCTTAGTCTTCAGATATAGTAATATGAAATATTCTGTTTTTGTAGTAAAGTCAAAATGGCTTAGGAAAACAAAAGGAAACAAGTGCAAGGCCTATCAGTATTGTAGATTCCCTGTGACGTAGCATCAGCGCAACGGGCAGCCTGGGATTGCGCTGTTAAAATATTAATGTATTTTGATCTGTCAATTTTAATTCACAGACCAACACACATTTTGCTGTCTTAAAAGTTAGGTGAGTTAAAAGTTAAATATACCCTGGGTATATTTGGAGGTCTGATTTTAAAAAATGGCATTAGTTTTGCCCTTTTGCATCTAGTTTCAGAGATACAGTATAGCCTCATTGGTGAATGGTTCTAGCAGCTTCCTCATGAGGAAGCTTCTTGAACGAGGTTATGCTGTATCTCTGAAACTAGATGCAAAAGGGCAAAACTAATGCCATTTTTTTGAATCCCCCCCCCACATTCATATAACACCACTATAAATTTTGGGAAAAAGTTTTTCTGATCCTCCATTTTGCTGTGTTATGAATTAGTCTTTGCCTTCTCAGATGTAACCAATTGCTACAAATATTTGTTTTGTCTGTTTCATTAGAAGATTTATACCCAGGCTTTCAGTCTAAAGATCCTCAAGGTGGCTTATGATAGCAGTAATAATTAAACCAGAGGCATGCAGTCCTCTGGACTAATGGCAGAGCAATAGATGCTTCCCTTCCGATCTGCAGCCCCTTGTTAATTAGTCATTGAGTTCAAGAGTTCAGAGTTCAGTCTAGCAGGAATGGGGGAACTCTCTGCAGCAACTTCTTCTCCGCCAGGGATTAGGGCCAGGCTGGTCTTCCCCTAGATATTCTTTCCTGGAGGCTTAGGGGCAACCTCCCAGGGGCACTTAGTATCCTGGCCAACATCAGAGGATGCTGCCTTTCAGTTGGATTCAAACTTGGAAGAAGCCATCTTTCATTTATCAGATCTAGTGCCAGATGGAACCTACACAAGTGGGAGGTCTGCACAAGGACAGGTTGTTGGAAAAGCTCTGGCTCCAGAATCTTTGTTTGTTGTACTCTTTTTGTGCATGCATACTTAGGGAGAGGGAATTAATGTGTAAGTATTATGGGATATGCCACATCTGGCTGCGGATTCTGTTGGGTAGGTACTAGGTGGCATGCAGCACAGTAGCGTTCCTGAGGGGAGCCGCACTTCCCCAGTCTGTCACTCCCCCCCCCCCGCAACCAACGCCAACCACCCCCTCCAATACTCGGAGGAATCTCTGGCTGCTGCAACTCTGAGGGCGCAATCCTACCCAGCACCAGAATGGCAAGGCCGGCCCGCCAGCGCCATAGCCAATGCTGGGTGGGGGGAGGCTGGAGCTTCCTGTGGCAAGGGAGTGTGCGCCCCTTACCGTAGGGGAGGCTCCAGCCTCCCCTATGCGCTCCTCGGATATCCTCCTCCTCCCGCTATTTAGAGGGCGCAGTTCCGATGAGACCATGTGGCCCAAATCGGGGCCGCACAGCCTCCTGAACGGGCTTAGGATGCGGCTGTATGACCGCTGCCCACGCCTGCCCACATTCCCCCTCCCTCGCACCAGTTCCCGTGCCGCCCCGTCATGGTGCCTCCCTCGCTTCGGCCGACATGAGGGAGGCGCTGCGCAGGCGCAACAGGACCTGCACTGCCTGCAGCGCCGGCCCTGTTGCCTTAGCGCCGACGCAGGGTTGCCAATCAGCACCTCCGCATCAGCACTAAGCGCACAGCGTTGGCGCAACCCCGTTGTGCCGACGCTGCGCAGTCCGTAGGATTGCGCTGTGAGTGGTCCAAACATGCTTTACGGTGGTCCTTGTGCCGCCCAAACTTCAGTTGCCTTACTGTGCCAACCTAACTCCAGATTAGGATTGCACTCACAATAACGCAGCAAAAGCAAAATAGCCTCATACACTATGTGTATTTTTACTTTATATAAGAATGGCCACTTTAAAATAATAATGCCAAAAATGACATCTCCTGGTGAAGTCCAAAAACATTGTCTGGAGCAGCTTCTCACTTGTCTTGGGCTTCAGCTGCTTCAGGGAATGCTCTTGCTGTGCTGCACTCTGAAGTCCGATTACCTGAGCCCTGGACGTCCTTTCTGTTTGTGTTCAAAGGCATCAGGTGCAACATCACTGCTTGATCAACGAGTGACAGGCTCTGCTCTTGTTCTTTCTTCCTTCCTTCAGGAAAGATACGGATGAGGCTGACCTGGTACTAGCGAAAGAAGCCAATGTGAAGTGCCCTCAGATTGTGATAGCATTTTATGAAGAGAGACTGACCTGGCATGCGTACCCAGAAGACGCCGAAAACAAAGAGCGGGAAGCAGTGAAAAGCTAAAGTGGCCAGGCTCTCTTTGTCCATCCATAATTGTACATATCCGCCTTCCCTTCCCCTCTGCCCAAACACATCCATGAAAATGTGCTTATTACTGTGCTCCATGGGAGAAACATTGGTCTTGGTTGGTTTTGTCATAACATAAATGGTGCGAGTTCATGTTTTGGTTTCCCTTGGATTGACATGCTGTGTATGTTCCCCTCTTCCCCTCTCACAATCCAAAAAATGCCCCTCATTTTGAAAGCCCTCTTTGTCTTTCTAGGACGTTTTTTTAGCCCTGCATCATCTTCATCTTGTGGTTAGTGGAGGATTATTGTATCCCATTGCCCCGAAATAGGGCTGTGAAAGTGACAGATGCTACCTGCGTTGGGGGGAACACCCCATCTGACTCGGCACACTCTTTGGATTATGGGATTGCCCAAATAACTCCACTCTTTCTCCCCTCCCTCCCCCTGCCAATCAGGCTAGGACTACGTGAGGCTATTTCTGTTTTGTTTTAAGAACTGCTGATACCTTGCTGGAAGTTTGGAATTACGTTCCAGATGTTGGATAGCAGTGTTCCTCTTGACTTCCACGGCCAGCGTCACTCCCATCAGTGCCCTCATGTTCTAGCTGCGTGGCAGGAGCAGGTAATCTGGGACCATCAGAGACTGCTTCGCTGGAAAGAGCAGCCCTACCCCCTTCTTTTTAATTCTTCGTGGAATCCTTTCTTTTCTTGCATTAACTATGTCTTACATAAGTAGGGATGTAGTCGCCCAGCCAAATTCTGTGCCACAAGAGTCCTTTGCCACCAGCTGTCCCCTTTTCCCAAAAGAAGACCAAAAATTGTGGTCGAAAGATTGAATTCAATTCTGGGCACAGTCATGACCATTTAGAATCCTTTAGATGCTCCATTTGTCATCACCTAGTCTAGTCACTAATGGCATGTTAGCCTAGAAGGTGCAGAAGAGCTGCTGCAGGCTGGCATTTTTTCCCTGCTCCCACCACCAGCACCACCCGCCACTTAAAATATACAGTTTTTTACACCAGCAATGTGGCAGTTGAATGATTCAATTCTTAGGGCCTCTGAGCTGTTAACAGTAAGAAGTCATTTCAGCAGTTGGCTTTCTCTTAAGTACTGTATGGTGTGAGGGGCTTGGGGGAGCAGGTCACAGAAAGCAGGTATGATATATCCCTCTGTAGTGCCCTTTTTCTATGACCGTGCCCATGCATGTTTGCTTGTTTCTGTGTGTGTGTGTGTGTGTGTGTGTGTTTTTTCTTTCTCACATGGAATGTCTGTATTGTGTAGTATAGGTGGGACTTCAGGATCTTTCAGAACTTTAAAAGGCCTCTAAAATTTTCATCTTCACTCTCCCTCCTCACAGAGAGATTTTGCTGTACCTCTTGGCAATAAAAGGCAAAGCTTGACAGTATTAACATTGATCGGTGCTCGCCTCTTGCCAACTGCTTTGTGGGTGCCTGAGGGCAGGCAAGGGTCATGCATGCTGGTTACAGATTCGATGGGAGCCTGCAAAAGAATTAATCTAAAGTGAGGCTAGTCATCTTCCACTGTGGAATTGAAATGTCACCAGTCCTTCAAATCTTCTTCCGGATCTGGGACTTTTCCTTTCTTGCTCTTGCTTTTCCCAGCCACTTTTTCCCTCACTTTTTATGGGAGGAGGGTAGGGTAGCGGGAGGATGACTTGCCACCACAGTCTGCTAGCAAATCCATGTTGGTGTGACCGCTGAACTCCTTTTGCATGGTGCTTAGTTTTTCCCCAGTATTCTTGCATCAGACAATCGAAACGGTTCTCAGCCCTTCTATTCCGTACGTTCTGCAGCCGCTGCTTGTGGGCAGTTTGGATAGGTGTGATAACATGAGTGGAGTTTGCACTGCCAGTGGCCACTCCTCTGTCACCAGCAAACCTTTTCCTTTCCAGCATATGTCCTCTAAAGGCTGCGATCACACAACTCACTCTTGAACGCCAAATGCCCAGTTAGTTGCAAGAGTTGCTTTTTAGAATTCCTCCTGCTTAATTGCTAGATGCAGTCATGCCAACTGTGTCAGGCAGAAAGCAGTCTATAATTTGAAGTGCGTTGTTTGGACAGGTTCCTCAAAACTGTGATGCCTGGCACGTACTTCAGGAACCCACATTACATCCAATTCCATGTCCCTGAGATTTTAAGGGTGCAGGACCTGGTCTTCTGGGGCTTTGCATCTACTGTAGCTGTGACTGAAAATTGAACTTTCTACTGCCTGCCTCTGTCTTGAGAGTACACCAGTTTCGTTTGGGTCTTGTGAGGTTGGAGAGCTACCTTTGGTAGTGATGTATTCAGAATTTTCTTTTCCCTCGTGTTTGAAAGAGATGAGTCAGTGAAAGAAAACAGAGATGGTTGTAATGTTTCCGTTTTGAAGTCTTTACTGAATATGAATAGTGCTGGACTCATAGAGATGGGGAAAGTCTGGACTTTCAGTCCTATACTTTTGGGTTTCTGACAGAAACCTGCTATGTTCAGGCAGAAGCAAAACACAAAGGAGGACAACTGTTCTAATCTCCATAGTTATCTGATATCCTGCTCCCATTTGCTTGGCACCTGGTGCCCTGCCCGCAGTTGACAACCAGCCTACTGCTCTGGAGTGCCACTCGAGTGCGACTCTGGCTGTTCTTAACTCTGCCTGCACCAGTCTTTCTGTGTTTAGCATATTTCACCCATCAGTTCCTTTCACACATGCATGCTGAGCTGGGAGAGTGCAGCAGCTGCTAAAGAGGATTTAAAAAGGGAGATGGATCAATTAGTCTGCTTCTGGTTAGTTTGTGCCACTTATATACTGGGAACAAACAACCACGTTGTGGGATTTTTTGAGTCAGTGGGACAGCCAGGTTCTGTTCTTTGCATGGGGTTTGGCCCCTACACTTGCCCATAGAAAGCCACTTCTTTCTGTCTTTTCTTCCCCAAATCTCTATCTGTTAGAGAGGGCCAGTCACACTTTGTAATCTTATCTTGTAAGATGAAAGGAATAATGTGTCTGGAATCATACAGGCCTCTCATTTTTCTTCTTACTTGTCATTTGTTGTCATCCAAGCAGCAGGAAAAATCAAGGTCCTGGATGCTTCCCGGATGCTCCCAGTCTTACTGGTACACCAGAAGCCTTGGTGCTTTATTTGTTGGGCTTTCTAGCAGAAGAGGAGATCTGGCTCATTGAGCTTCTGGAAGCAAAATAATTTGATTTCTTGCTGTTGTTTTTAAACTTGTCTGTGACTTAGCAAGTGGTACGGGGAAGGAAAGATTTGTAAGGTTTGGGTGTATGAAAAATAGCATGTGAAATCGGGAAAAGCAGCATCGAGAATGGGCTGTCTCTTGATCAGCCAACAAGCTGCTGTCCATCTCAGAGTCCCAATCTCCTTCAGAGGCAGCACAGCCCTAGCCCTTGCTTCCCTCCCCAAAGCAGCAAACAGTTCTGCATTTTGTCCTTTCCTGATTCTAACTTCGTTCCATGGCACACTGCATCAGTGAGCGCAACTTCCATGAGCATCACCCCACACAGGATTTGTGACCATACATTCACTGCCATTTGGGGGGCGGGCAGTTCTTCAGAGCAGAATTTATGCTGCCAATCAGCAGACTTCCTGCAAAAGATTTCTGCACTTTCTGCTGCTAAAGAAGTAGTGAGGGTCTGGCTTAATCAGTGGTTCAAATAAAGAGATGGGATGGGAGTTTTTTGAGGGGGGGGGGACAGGCAAGACTTTCAAAACCGTTTACTGCCATGATAGCCCTTTGCTGAGACAATACCGCAAGCCTCCTGATCATATTGTTCAACACTCCTGGCTGGCCACTGCCCTCTCAAAGCTTGCATCCCGTGCTGCAAGGGCTTTGTGAGTGTCAGCAAAGTCCTGTGCGTAGGATTGGCAGCCTTATGACACAATCCTAACCTGTTTTGGAATAGGCAGGATGAGTAGCTTCATCCTATCCAGTGCAGGTTAGGAGCAGGCTGGGGCGCAATTCAGAGCAACGGGATTTTATTGCCTTTACATCATGTGCCAGCCAGCCCTATGGGGCTAGTTGGATCTGTGCCTGCCATTTTATCTGTCAGCCAGAGATGGAAGTTCAGATCACCCTGGCAGGTCCCAGGCCCATTTTGCTTCCCAGCCCCCTTGCCCCGCTGTTGTTCTGCCTGCTGTTCTGTTCTCCCACCACCCTCTTTCACCCACTGCCTGGACTGACACAAATTCATCATGTCCCAGCATGTCCATGTGCTGGCCCAGCCGAGTAGCTGCGAACATGCACATTTTCGACACTTGTGAGCCAGGACGGGACTTGTGCTGGCTCAGGGCAGCATTAGGATTGTGCTTCCAGTCACTCATTTCCTGACTTGAATGTAACAGCGCCCAGGAGTACTTGGGATGCTGCTGTTTCTGCCTGTCCCTCACATGCCACATTATCCCCACTCATGAGCTCTCTGTGGCTCAATTTCTGCAACAGGGAGCCCTGTTTTCACTAGTGCAATATTTGCCTCTTCCTTACTGAAGTCATCTTCCTCCCCTTTCCACTGACAGGCCCTTCTCCCCACTTCCCAATGATAGAAAGTGGGAAAGACACGAACACCCCCCGCTGGTCTCCCCTCTCCTGCTGATTGATTGCCCCCCACCCACACTACAGCCTTTTCTCCATAGGGGAATAATTACCTGGTTCTGAAGAAATCTGTTGTGACAGCTTTCCACATACCCGTGCTTGTGAGAGATTCTTCAAGGTGGAGAATACCATTAATAATTAGGAAGTCATTTCTCCCTCTCCCCCCCCTTTTTTCTCCTTGATGCACCATTGGTCTAAAGCAGAACCCTTTTTAATTGGTCACATTTAAAGTAAGCCAGCAGTCACTTGGAGCTCCTTGCCAAGCTAAATGCTAAGGTGCAGAAATTGAAAATTCTTTTCAGCCTTCTTATTGTTAGAAATTTGAGGAACTAAACTCCTTTAACAGGTTTCTGTATGCGCCCTGTGAATTAATATTGTTCACAAGAACTTCCCGCAATCCTGTTTGGGGAAAAAATTTTTTTCCCTCCAGGAGCAAGGAGTTCTCTTTGTGTATTTAAAAAAAAAAAAAAGGAAGAAGAAGAAAGCATGGCCAGACACCATCATAGAAAGGGATAATTTCTTTCCCCCCCCATTCCACTGAAGATCCTGTAAGTCATGTGTTTCTTAGTGCAGTAGAACTAGCCAGCTGATTCAAAACATCCAGGATTTCCAAGCCATTCATGCTGCATCAAGGTGGCTTCTGAACTGATTTCGTCTCCTCACTCTTTGGCGCCTGGCCTCAGTGTTTCAATGGCAAAACAGAACATTTTGATGTTAGCTTTTTGGTGTCTTCTTCTATTTGGAGGTTGCGGGGCTGGGGTTTATGTGTGGGTTGGGGGACGAGGTTTGAATCTCACTTCTGGGCTTTCACCAGAGGTTTGTAACTGGTGTGCATGTGCAGAATTCTTTGTTTGTATTTTCTTTTCTAAAAAATGTGTGGCTCCTTTTTAAAAATTGAGTGCTTCTTCTCTGAAGTCATCTTGGATTAAGTTCTGGGGGAGACATTCAGTTTGCAGGTGCAGTCTTCTGATGCAGCCCATTCTTAGCACACTGTCAAAAAATGAATTGTTACCCCCAGTCGCCTAGTAGAATGAAATAAAATACAGAGAGAGAGAATTAATTTTGTTTTAATTAAACTCATTAATTTTTTGATTAATAGTCTAATTTTACCTAGGGTGACATCTAAATCTTTTCCTGGGTGAATGAACCGTAATGACACTCTGTCTCCTCCCATCAATGGGAACAGTGAAAAAGGCAGGGGGAGGAATGGGTGAGGGGCAACCCCATCCATACGGAATTGAATTTCCTTAGATCCCCTATATTGGAAATGCCTATTGTTTGAAATGTACATTTTATGTTCAACCTTTGCCACAACTTGTAGGTTCAACAACTTGATACCTAAGGCTATTGTTTGCTATCATAAGTCTTCTAATTTTTCTTTTTACAAAGTTAACCCTTTGGCGTTAGATCCCTAATGTTGGAGATTTCCATGCCATGTCTTAGATCCTTGTTTCCAAGAGACAAACAGGCATAATTCCTGGGGGTGGGGGGTGAATGGGTTCTGTGCAAACATCATAGAAATGAAGTTGAGCTGTGCAAGACCAGCTTCCTGGAAAATATGCCTCTTTTTATTGCTTCAGAAGCAAACACCCAGTTTCCTGAACTTTGGAGGGATGGCTCACAGGGCTTGGACAGACAAGGATGCCCAAATTAGCTGCCGAGGCAGCAGTTCCCCATGCAACACTTGGCAGGATTTGTGTAGTTCTTTCGCTTGTGGCAAACAATTTGGATAACCGAGGAGCACTTGGTAGAAGCCAGGTAGGGGGAAAAAGGAGCCAAACCACGCACACAGTGGTTGTGTGAAAGGGCCCTGAGGATTTGATGCTATTGGTTCTGGGCAGGGAAGTGAAGTGCATTGGGGTTAATCAGATTGGAACGCTGGTAAAAAAAAAAAAAAAAAAAGGGATAAGAGGCTTTCCTGGGGAGATGTATTGGCACACCCCTCCCAGCCCCATCACATGCCATCCACAGCAGATTGTCGATGAACCTTTGGTGCTGTGTGTGTGTGCGCACGGTAGCCACCCTTTTTGGTGACATTTTAGCCAAGCCCTCTGACTCTAAGCTAATGTATGTTAATGCTAATTTTTAAAGTGTAAAATGGTTTTTTAAAAAAGGAGCTGTTTGTCGTACAAATTGACATGTTACAAACAAACCTCTCTCCCTCTGTCTTGTATCCCTCACCCCCACTCTTTCATACTTCTTGTATTGGTTCTAATAAATGGTTACTTTTCAATACAGGCTGTTGCATTTTTTTAAAACCATCCCATGGTGTCATGTACAGGGTTTGTTTATATAGTGCCATCCATGTACATGTCACTTGAGATAGGGTTTGGCAATCGGCACTTATCCTGAGGGCCCAGAGTCCTAAATATCAACACAAGAGGCAAGGGGAGAAAAACAGAGAAAGGGGTAAACATGAGGAATACCATGTGATTATTTGAGTTCCCTGTACTTGCAATAGGTTATCAATCACTAGTATTTATATACCACTTTTCAACACAAAGTTCACAAAGCGGTTTACAGGCAAATAGTAATAATAAAGTTAAATGGCTCCCTATCCCCAAAGGGCTTGCAATTATTTTTAAAAAGGCAGATCACCAGCAACAGCCACTAAAAAGAAACTGCGCAGGGGTGAAGAGGGACAGTTACTCTCCCCCTGCTAAATATAAGAGGAACACCACTTGGAAAAGTGCCTCTTGCCCAGTTAGCAGGGGTAGCGGATTATGAGACTTAAAAGACTGTGCCAAAGGTTTCAAAAAAAGGTGGGTTTTAAGGAGGCATTGGAAGGCGAGAAGGTGTCTCACAGAGCACCTGCATGATGCCTCCTTGCTTCTCTCCCCTCAGCATCTCTTGTGTTGACTCCAGTTGTCTGCATAGAAATGCCGGAGAGGAAGCCCAGCCCAGAACTTTGCCAACAGCAGTAGCAGCAATCGGCGTGACATTGGCTGCTTTCTCCTTGGCCTCTTCTAGTGATCACAGAATTATAGATGCCAGTGATTTTCAACTGTTCCTGAACTGAAGCACAATTTGCATCCCAAGCTGTAGTTAATTCTCCTTCTGCTATCTTTGTGCGGCTCTGTGGCTTCCCTTCTTCCACTGCCTAGCCCGAACTCGACTGACTGCTAATAAAATGGATGGCAGACATTTTAGATTCCACACAAAACTGTGTGGCTCTTTTTCCCCTCTGCCTCTTCTTGCCTACCAGAAAAGGAGCCTGGCAGCAGCCACACAAGTATAACTCCCCTCCAAATTATGACCCACCACTTGGTGTATGCTAGAGCTGGGGAGCCTCAGGTCTTCTCTCCTTTTCCATCTTGCAACAGCCTCACAATCCCTATTTAGCCCTGGTGTGGTCCTCATAAGCCATGTCAACCAGGTGTGGTGATAGTTTCTAAGCATCTCCCAATTAAGGCAAAAGTCACAGGAAACCAGGAGAGAGATTCTAATTACCCGTGGCAGCTTTTGTGTTGCAGGGATGCTTACAGCTCCACAGGTTGAGGCTCCTAATGTACAGAATATCAAGGCTTCTTCCTGCATAACCAAATCCTGCGGGGGGTTTTTTCTTGGTCCCTTGAGAACAGAAGGGTGGGTGAATGGGCTAAATGTTGAACCAGAGATTCTGAAAAGGGCTATAGAGCAGTGCTGATGTGCATCTCCCTCCATAGGTGGCTGGAAGAGAGGGGACAAGCTCTGCAGGGGTGAATGTTACTACTAACAGAGAAGGGTGGTGGTTGTCGTTCAGTTGCTAAGTCTTGTCCGACCCTTTGCAACCCCATGGACCACAGCACGCCAGGCCTCCCTGTCCTCCACTAGCTTCCGGAGTTTGCCCAATTTCATGTTCATTGGGTGGAGAAGGAGCCATCAAGACCCACTAAGAGCACTCTGCAGTGTTATGCAATGAAGTGCAGTATTATACGACCGATGCAGCTGATTGAAACCCCAGAAGTCTTCCTTGCTGGCTGTGCACAGGACCTCATTTGGAGGTATTCTTGACTCTTGTAGCCAGGGCCAACCCTGGACCTCCTGGCATCTTGCTAGGCACCGCCAACCCCCTTACCCAGCAGTTCAGCTGCCTTTTTTGCTGCTCATTCACCTGCTGGTCCCTGGATTAAAAGGAAGGAGGAGATGAAGAGGACAGAGAATGGTAGGTCAGAGAGTCAGAGGTACTTTAACCCACCTTCTTATCTGCCACTCTGCTCCTCTGTGCTTCCTCATCCTTTTTAAATCTAGAGCGGAGGTGAGTGGTGGCAGATGGGTGGAGACAGGATGCATTCACTGTCCAAAGCAATTGCTTCAGTTATCCTCCTGGCTAGTCTGGCTCCTGTCTGGCTAATGCAGTACAACAGCACAAAGAACTTGGTATACAAGGCGATGGTGTGATTGATTAAGCATTGTACAGTGCTTTGGTATACTGAAGAGAATTGCTAAAGAAATTAGAAGATGACTAAATGATGAAGGCAGATGCCTTGTTGGTTGCTTCTGTGTTGGCCATTTATTCAAGGATTACTATCTTTCACCCAGCTTTTCTGGAGAATCCAAATACTGCATTCCAGGGTGTGTGTGTGTGTGTGTGTGTGTGTGTTCTCTTTTTCAGATCTGATTAGTGTCTAAACCCCATCCCGCACCCCTCACCCAAAGAAAACCAACAGAATTGCAACACTATCCTGTCCAGTGTGGCCTAGCAAAACTCTATTGAAACTTTTCAGGGCTACGGCACCGTAAATGTTTCCTCTGTGTCCTTTTTAAAGCAGCTAATCTGTTTCATTCCATCTCACTGGCAGTCATCCCAGCCAGCCAGTCCTGCTCCAAACTATCCCAACCATTACACCAGCTCCTCACTGCTTAGCACCAGGCCACTCTGGAGACCAAGTTCCACTGGGATGGTCACGCTCGAGACCCACTGGAATGTGATGAGTGTGAATTGCCCTTAATTTGTCAATGCCTGCACTGTGTGTGTGTGTGTGTGTGTGTGTGTGTACATACACACTGAATGACTGATTTGCTCTTTGTAGTCTCAGCAACTGCCTTCTGTCTCCCAAATTGTATTGTTATGCACCCAATTTAGAAATTGCACTAATAAAATAAGCAACTATACTGGGTGCAAAGAGGAAACTAGTAATTTAGCCCCCCATCAGAGAATAGGAATGAACTAATTCGAGCACTTCAAGATTGCTGCAAGGGAGTTGAAGAAGAAGCATTAGTTAGTTGTTCGTTGTTGTTTTTTAAAGACAGGGTGAAGAGGAAGCCTCTTAAGGGCAGAATCCTATCCAACTTTCCAGCCCTGATGCAGTTGGGTCAACAGGGCATGTGCTGCATCCGGTGGTGGTGGGGCAGTCATGGAGGCCTCCTCAAAGTAAGGGAATATTTGTTCCCTTACCTTGGGCCTGCATTACAGCTGCAATAGCACTGGAAAGTTTGGGATAGGATTGGGCCCTAATTTAGGGACATTGTAGGGAGAAGCTGAATCTTTGCTTAACAGAGTTTAAAAAGTAAAGGTAAAGGTTTTCCCACGACCGAATGGTCTAGTCGTGACCGACCATAGGGGGTGGTGCTCATCTACGTTTCCAAGCCTGTAGAGCCGGCGTTTGTCCGAAGACAAGCTTCTGTGGTCATGTGGCCAGCATGACTACACACTGTAGCACACAGAACGTCGTTACCTTCCCACCGAAGTGGTCCCTATTTATCTACTCACATTTTTTACGTGCTTTCAAACTACTAGGTTGGCAGGAGCTGGGACAAGCGACGGAAGCTCACTCCGTCACGTGGTTTCAAACTCCCAACCTTCCGGTCAGAAAGTCCAGCAGCAGCAGTTTAACCCGCAGTGCCACCATGTCCCTCAAGTAACAGAGTTTACTTCTCAGCAAATGTTATAGTAGGAACTCAGCTGTGGGGACTGCTGGTTAATACTAGTAATACTAGCCAGTGGAGACCAGCTGGCTAATACTGCTGGCTAAAAGATTGATTACTATGGTTCTCCACAGCACTATATAGCACTGGCTGTACTATGCTGTGGGGAACCATAGAAATAGGTCTCCCAGCTAATTTGAAAGCCAGTGAGGTGTAATGGTTTAGGAGCTGGACTTAGACCTGGAAAAACCGGGTTCAAATCCCCACTCAGCCCCAATATTTCCTGGATGACCTTGGGCTAGTCACTATCTCTCAGCCTCACCTACCTCACAGGGTTGTTGTTTGCACAAAAGGAGGAACTATGTTCACCACCCTGAACTTCTGTAAAAATGCATTCTCTTAGCAGTGTCAAAGGGCATTAATATAGAAGCGATCTACTTATTTAAACAGACCAGCTCCTTATAATGTGCCAGGCTACACAGCTGAATAACCTTGGAAAAGTAGCCTTTGATCAATGGTGACGTTGACAGCCTGACCCTAAATGCAGCAATGCTGGGCTCGCAGAGCACATAGTCTCTCTGCCATCAAATGGTGAGGCCAGTGCTAAGCTGTGCTGGCTGGAACAAAGAATAATAGAAGCGCTTATGTTTTTATTATTAAGCTTATTTGGTTTTTAAGGTGTATATGCTGCTCTCTTACAAGCTACTTGGTGCAGCTGACAACGCCAGCGAATGAGAAATAGTAACACATCAGGAGCATCTGATCTGAAAAAGGACAACCAAGGCATGGAATTTAGGTCCAGAATTCAGTATACCTGGAGAGTCCTGAGAGTTCACTGACCCCGCCCCTCAATCTCACACCCATGCTTACATGCATGGCTATCTGAACAGTGCTTGGGGAAATCTCCAGGAAGCCAGGGGCTTGCCTGGAGGCATCAAGCAAGACTCAGGGTGTAAGCTGAAGACAGCCAAGCATGTTGATGCTAACCAGGCCTGGATCTGCTCAGTGGCTGGGAGGGACCCAGAGAACCCCATATATGCAGCCTTGAGCACCACAGAAGCAAGGCAGGAGGCTGACATGTGTCCCTGTCATTTAACATGTTGTAGCTGCTTCAACCCTGGAGGTTGGAGCCACTGCTGGT
Organism: Lerista edwardsae; assembly: GCA_029204185.1. NCBI lineage: Eukaryota > Metazoa > Chordata > Lepidosauria > Squamata > Scincidae > Lerista > Lerista edwardsae. Next base: position 2,978,305 of record JAJKFI010000100.1, on the reverse strand, counting down.
AGCTCTACATGGCTCAGCACTGGTTCTCAGCTCAATACACTCCTTATTTGGCTATCCTATAGTGAAAGTGTATGGCAAGCGCCTTGCTATGCCTCCAGCCCTTTGTAGCAAGGAGCAGTCCTTGTGCTTTTCCTCTAGTGCCACCTGGTGGCAAAAGTGCTCCTCTGCACTGCAGAGACGTAAGTGGCCCTCGCAGTGGCTAGTACTCATGTCACGTGAGTAGTAGGGATGGCAAGCAAAAGTATGGTCTGGCAAGAGAGCAGCCCCACTCCAGCACTAGAAGAGGAACAAGCATGGTTCATAATGGATTGCAAAGACACATGATGAACAAGCAGAGAGCCCACAGCGGCAAGAATATGGCTTGCACAAATGTGGAAATCTATAAATGTCCCAGACAGAGAAAAGCTAATAAAGTATATGAATAGCTGAAATGGACATCTTAACAGAAAGAATGAAAGAGGGAGATTTAGCTAAGGAGTTATTGGAAGCCTTTTTATGCCTGGATAGACAATTTAAGATGAACCACATTGATTGAATAGATGAATTACTACGATTGATTGGAATGTAAGATAATGACATTGGAGATAATATTGATATTGAAAAGATTTTTTTAATTTCTTTGATATTTTAAGGGAACATGCTGTAACCCAAGGCCACTAACCTTATGTGTAACCTGTGTGAACCATCCCTAAGCTTACCAAAATTCCTTACTCCTTGTCTGTAACAAATAAATAAAATACTTTTCCAAAAAACAACAACAACAAGCAGAGAGCCTAACAGTGAACAAACAAAGCACTGGTGTATGTATGAAGAGTACTCCGTGGCATTTCAAGCTCTCTCAGCTGGAGAAATTCCAGAAAATGAACATGAGCATCACAGAGAGGAGAAGTGCAATGCAAACCCTTGCATGCACATTAGAACGTTCAACATCAATTGAGACTAAAATAAAGCAGATTTTTGACACTCCATAATTAAAAGGGGGAAAAATAACTTTATTGCTGAATTATAAAGGTAAAGGTTTCCCAATGACTGAATGGTCTAGTCGTGACCGACTGTAGGGGGCGGTGCTCATCTCCGTTTCTAAGCCTGTAGAGCCGGCGTTTGTCCGAGGACAAGCTTCCGTGGCCATGTGACCAGCATGACTATATGCCGTAGCGCACAGAACGCTGTTACCTTCCCACCAAAGTGGTACTTATTTATCTACTGGCATTTTTAGGTGCTTTCAAGCTGTTAGGTTGGCAGGAACTGGGACAAGCAATGGGAGCTCGCTCTGTCGTGCAGTCTTGAACTCCCAACCTTCCGGTCAGAAAGCCCAGCAGCAGTGGTTTAACCCACTGCGCCACAACATCCCTATTGCTGAATATAGACAAGCATAAATAAAATATAGTCAGATGGAACACCTTGAGAGCTGCAATACCTCTTCAGAGTGCCTTTAAATCCTCACAGACTGTTCTAGTCATGTGGGGGCAGTGATGGGCTCGCCAAATATATAGATGCCAGTAGTTCCCAAACTGTGAGTCATGGGAAACCAGCCCCAGGGAAACTAGCCAAGGGAGCTGCTGAATCCTCATGAAAAACCTGCCAGCATATACAATGTAACCCTACTGGGGAGCTGCAGGCAATGGCCCACGAGATCCCTAGGGAGCCGTAAGTCCCTTCAAATACTTAGATAAAATTATCTTAGCAGCTTTTCTAAAGATGGGAAGGGAGGCTGATGGTTCTCACGAAGGAGAATAGTCTGTAATTGAGAAACCACCACAGAGAAGGCCTGGTCTCTAGCACACTTTCAATTATATGTTCAATAGTGGCAGGCCCATAACCAGGGTCTCCAGCATGGTTCAACAGACTCAGGCAGGTCCTCTCAGTTAGGATCAAACTGTTGGGGTTTCAACATTTTAAATGAAGCTTTCAGAAAGTGCCTGCCTAGGACGTGATGTTTGACAGTCCCTTGCCTTGTGTGCTGGCAGCTGGCACAGGTGCAGAGACTCAAGAGAGCAGATGTCCACAAGGGCAGGCTCTTCCCATATATTTCATAGTATAGGCATGTGGAAGAGGGAAGTGGGCACATCAGGGCTCAGCTGTGAACGACAAGCCGGATCTGCCAGTATTTCCTCAGTTCTTTAAGACAGAGGAACTCTGCTCCTGATGATCACCCTGCTGGAATTACTGGAAAGTGAAGCCACAGGAAAGCACATTGCCCTGACCACGGAAGTGAAGACAGGTCAGCATTCACCTGGCACAATTGCACACAGCTGGGAATGAAGGTTCCTGTTCCGGGTATGCCTTGGGCAGGCTTGTCTCCAGCACTTGCCTCCCTTGGACAGCAACTGCTTGTGTCATCATCACAGTGTATGAACACCCAGCCACTGACACAGCATATGAGACCCTGGACAGCCATGACCAGTGAGAGTAGACAAGACTGGGCTAGATGGATGGAGGGTTTGGTTCAAGTCAACGCAGCATCCTATGACAACAGCCAGCAGACCTCAGGCATTGGGGGGTCTCTCTCTTCCCTCTGTCTGTGCAACCAGTCTTGCAGCAGTGATGTTATGCAATGGGCCTAGTCAGGTTCTCTCTCCACCCACCCCAACTTCTTAATCTGCACTAGCAGAAGTCTGTTTTTGCACTGGCTTTAAACCAATCCAGTGGATTGCAGTTCCAATGTCCTTACATGGCACTTAAGGGCAAAGGGAGGATACATGGCTCACAAAGCAACCCCACTGAGAAGGTAAGCCTGGTGTAGTAGGTTGAAGTAGGTGCGAGGGGGCAGATTTGGGTTCAGATTTGGGTTGGGCAATCCTAACCTGAAGTTAGACCAGCATAGTTAGGCCAGCAAAGATTGTCTGGTACAAGGGCCACCGTAAAGCACGTTTGGGCCACTCTCGGAGTCAGGGAGGATAGCGCACATCCATGTGCTGGCCTCTGTGACTGAGAGTGGTCCAAGAGTGTCCCTTGTGCTGGCCAAACTTCGGTGGCCTAACTGTGCTGGCCTAACTCTATGTATATGAAATAATCACATATGCTTTCTTTGTTCTCCCCCGGACTTCATGTCCTCTGTTTTATTTTTAAACAGTATATATAAATCTCTTGAGGCAGGTTCTCATTTCTGGTAAAGAACCATCTACATCAAGGGTCTCCAGACTTTTCAGTACAAGGACCACGTTGTACATTTTGCAGATTTTCACGGGCCAAAAAATATCAGTTTTATAAATGAATGGATGAAATTTAAATGAATCAATAAGTTTTTCTTGGATCTTTTTTTGGAATCAGCACAATATGATTCAGAACAAAAGAGAAATGTAACATTTACAACAAAACAATGCCATGCTTCAACTGACAAATGATATCTCATGGGTAAAAATGCCAAATATTTTAAGGGCGCAACCCTAACCAACTTTTCAGCACTGGGGTCAGGGCAATGTAGCTCCAAGCTAAGCGAACAAACATTCCCATACCTTGAGGAGACCTCCGTGACTAATACTCCACTGCAGAATGCAGCACATGCCCCACTATGTCAGTGCTGGAAAGCTGGTTAGGATTGCACTCTGTTGTGGGCTGGATGAAATCTTGTGAGGGCCAGCTATAGCACCCAGCCCATGGTTTGCAGATCCCTGATCTACATGAATGACATAATAACAAGACCAATGGCACATCTTTCCTCTTGCATTGTCTTGGCTTCTCCTTTATGACAGTTTCTGGCCTGATGTGTCTTCACTGCCATTTGGGGTTAAGCTGAAAGGTTCCAACGTACAGTTTGGGAAAGCAGCCTTGCACTAGGGCTGTGATAGTCTGCACGCTTACTCGGGAGTATGCCTCACTGAAGTCAGTGGAGCTCACTCCCAAGGACACTATGATTAAGCAGCAAGCACCGCGTTATTTATTTGTACCACTGTTGTGATATTAATAAAAGCAATAGCCAGCTTTCATATTAATTTTAAACATTGTCATTCAAAATGACTCAGGTCTCTGGGAAGCTGGGCATATTTTACACCATTCAATGAAGCTGCACAAGAACAGAATTAAAAAAAATAATGTGATGAAAAAGGAAAGTAAGGAGCACAATTAGGATATAACAAACTCTTTTACTATTGGTAATATTTTATATCTTCAGTATTTATATGCTGTTAATCTACACCATAGATGCCTGGAATTTATTGCTTTTTTATAGTACATGGAAACTTTATGAATTTATGGTGCATATTTATTGTCAGACATTAATCAGTTTGACATGGCTTTGTAAATAGGTTTGGCTTGCTGCTCTTCAATTGTCCACCAGGTGGCGTTCATGCCTGGGGAAACCAGAGGATTCCCATCACTGGGGTGTGAACTTGTAGGGTACATTATAGGCTTTGCTCTCTCCCTGTTGAAAAAGGGGGATCCTTAACCGGTTTTTACTCCAGCGAAAATGCAAAGATCAGTCAAATGCTGCTCCTGGAAAACATTGCTGAGTCTCCATATATTTTGCCCATGTGTGAATGAAGCAACCCCGTGTAGGGTTAACATGGACACTATGCAGACGTCTTTTGTGGCTATTAATCTATCAGTGCAACCCCATGCATGTCAATGCAAAAGTAAGCCCAGTGAGTTTAATGGGACTTACTCCTGGGTAAATGTGTATCAGATTGCAGCCTAAGGCAAAGAAAGCTTAGTCCTTCTGATAAATATGGAACAAATCTTTTTCTCTGCAGGCTACTGCGTGAGTCCACAACTAGACTTGCCAGGTGTCCCTTATTATAAGGGACTTCCCATATTTAAGATTTAAAAATCCTGTCCCGTATCAATGTTGAACGGGACTTAAAAAATCCCATTCTAAAATTCTGCTGCTGTTGCTGCTTGCTGCTGCCTCGCCACAGCTAACTGCATAATTTTTATATTATTTCTAGTAACCGTGGAGTGGTTTGATAGAAAGCAGAGTCCCGATACTTGTGTGCTCCTTATTGTCATTTTGGAAACCTGGCAAGTCTATGCACAACTTCTGCATGACTATAGCATCTTCCTGTAATGGGACAGCTCACACCTCTGACCAATATGAGCTTTCTTCCTTGGCCAAATGGCAGCCCCAGGGCCCCCCCCCCCGATCTGGATTAAAGCCCATGATGTGTAAAGGGTTAAAGCCTGCTCCCTCATGCCAACCCCCCTCCACCACCACTGACTAAAGAAAAGTGCATTGGAGCCACTGATATGTTTAGGTTCATATGTGGGCCAGCCTGTGATGAATCGGCTTTGAATCGGGAAGAAAGGAAATTCCTTCATAGTTCAAATGGCCTCTCAACCTTAAATTTTGTATTTATCTTGTGCCCTCAAAATGCATGGCCCTTTATGTACAGCAGGTCCCTGCCCAGAGGAGCTTACAATCAAAATAGTGATATAAAAGAGATAACAGAGGGAAGGAAGGGGGATGGAGGCAGATGCAAACAACAGAAGCCTGCCACGAGTTCATGACGTGGTCTCGGAGTGTGCTTACCTGTGTGATTGGTTGTGGTGGCAATTACAGTGTGTTCAGATTGTCTATTTACATTGAGCTCTGTGAATTTTTTAGACTTGCTCCTTGCATCCAACTGCATCCGCATCTGGTATTTTGGTGCCAAGGCTACTCCCGGCTGTTGCTTTTGTGCTGTTGCTTTTCTGTTCTGAATGAAAGCAACACACGAGTCTTGAGGCACTTTGAAGGCTGACAAAAAGGTGGTTGCATGAGCTGTGACTGTAGTCCTTGACAGCCAGCGAGCCAAGACAGTTCTGACAGTGCATTACAAGGCATGTCTACTCTGACATAAGTCCAGTGGTGTCATTCAAATGATTTAGGAACAGGAACTCACTTTTGATTAGCACTTGTCGGGAACCCGGAACCAGCCACGGAGCCCATTAGGATCCGGAACGCCCGTTCTGGTCCGTTCCCCCTGAATGACATCACTGCGTAAGTCCCATTATGTTCAATAGGGCTAACTCCCAGGAAAATGTGCATAGGGTTGCAGCCTTACCCATCTTTCAGGTGCTGCAAGTTTCTTGGATGCTTCTGCTGCAATAGACTCACACAGCGCCTCTCCCCCCCACCCCCAAGCTGTTAACTGAAAACATTTATTGGGTTTGGGATGAATTAGTTTTGAATGATTGTTGCTGAGTTTTATAGCGGCTTGTGTCCAGACTGTATTTAAATTGTTGGCTGAATTATTTATTGTGTTTGAATGCTGCATCGATGCGTTATTATATATTGATAAGGTTCTATGGATTTGGATTTTCATGGTTGTTAGATTGATGGAAAGGCTCCTTCCATGCGGCTATTATGGCTTGATGCTCTGTTTTTGTGGGGAGCTGCTTGGAGCACAACTTGGCTATGGAGAAGCATCAGACTGGCTCCTGCATTGATCAGAGGGCTCGTCTGAATGGGCCTATCCCTGTACTAGCAGCAGAATTTGCACTCAATGCACAATCAGGGGATGGGGGGGCAGGGAGGGCTTTGCAGCAGGGTGCCCAGCAACCCTGATCTGACACTGAGTAATGCCCCAAGAAGTAGGGTTGCCAGATACAAACTGGGACAGAGTGCCTCTACCTTTAACCATTGTATAGAAGCGGGGGAATGTGGGCAGGTGCAGCTCATCATGGAAGGGTTTCAAAAGCTGCACCTGCCCAAATTCCCTCTTCTACACAATGGTTAAAGGTCTAGGCACTCTTTCCCAGTTTGCATCTGGTAACCCTACCCAGGAGTGGCATGCAACTATCATATCAGAATTGAAGGAGATGCTGAAAGCTTGTGAGCAGAAACACTGTTCTCAGGAGGATCTCACTAACGGGATGTGAAAGGGTCCTTATAGTGGCCATCTAGTCTAACCCACTGCTCAATGCAGGCCACAGCCGCTTCCTAACAGAGGCCATCCAGCCTCTGCTTGAAGACCTCCAGCAAGGGACAGCCCATGACCCTAGGAGGCAAGCTCATGTGCCAGGCATATTTCACAGCTAGGAATGTCTTCCTCATGTCTACACTTACATCCTAGTGGTCTTCACCCACCAGTTCTAGCCCTGCCTTGAGGAGCCCAGAGAGCAATCCTAGCCTGGAATTAGTCCGGCACAGTTAGGCCAGTGGTTCGGGAGTCAGACTTAGACCTGGAAGATCCAGGTTCAAATCCCTGCTCAGCCACAAAGCTTCCTGGGGGGGCCTTGGGCTGGTCCTGATCTCTCAGCCTCACCTCCCTCACAGGGTGGTTGTGAGTTCAAAGGGAGGGGAGGAACTATGTAAACCACCCTGAGCTCCTTGGAGGAAGATGTGGAAGGGAAAAAATAAATAAGGGCTGAAAATGCTTTGCATGTCAGGCTGGGTCAGTGCAGTAGGCAATAAATGCAGCGATCTGGTTGACATTTCAGGACTGGCCTGGAAATCCCTCTAGGTTGAGGCTACAGCCTGGGGAGTCCATCTCACTCCTGGCCTTGCCCAGTTTCCCCTTTCCCCCTTTCTTTTTGCTCCATTCACTCATGGGAGAACCCTTGAAGCAGGACAGCCTTTCTTCCCCCCCCCCCAGCCTTGAATAGAACAAAGTATTTTGGAGCAGGATAGCTGTGTAGCTTGAAGCAGCTCCAGAAAGGTGCTGGGAGCTGAGATTAGAGCTGGAACAAATGAGGGGATTCTGATATTTGGAGCCTGCATGTGAACATTCCCCCCATTATCTTTTATTAATTTCCATGTGTATGTAGAAAAGAAAAACCCCTACCAGTGCAAAGCCTGGAGAGAGCATATCACTGAAAGAGACATACACAGAACTGGGCTCATAATATTAAGCTGCCGTGAGCCAACCAGCAGCAACCCATCGTAATACGTCCCCGAACAGCCATCCTTAAAGCTTTCTGGCTTGCATTCCTCTCTCAGGGTTAGGGAGCCAAAATGACCTCTGTGTCAGGTTCTTTTTCCCACTGCAGTGCCAAATGGGATCAGGAAAGATTTGTCTTCCCTCCGAAGATGCTGGAGTCGAGACCTTGCATGCAACGGAGAGCTGAACATCTAAGCTGAGATTTAAATTCTGCTTGGTAGACAGTCAGAAAATCAATCTGAAAAATCTAAATTAAGGAAGGACCAGAGGCCCAGGTGGCACACACAAAGGATAGCGAAGAAGGGCAGCCAGGAGGCCCAAGGGATGCCCTGGCTATGAGCCTCAGGGCGCAATCCTAACCTGGAGTTAGGCCAGCAAATTTTGCCCAGCACAAGGGACACCATAAAGTATGTTTGGACCACTCTCGGAGTCAGAGAGGCCAGCACACAGATTTGTGCCATCCTCCCTGACTCCGCGAGTGGTCCAAACGCACTTAATGGTGTCACTCACTCACTCACTCACTAGTATTTATATACCGCTTTTCAACACAAAGTTCACAAAGCGGTTTACAGGCAAATAATAACATTAAAGCTAAATGGCTCCCTGTCCCAAAAGGGCTCACAATCTAAAAGGAATGGAGAACACCACCAGCAACAGCCACGAGAAAGACACTGTGCTGAGGTGAAAAGGGACAATTGCTCTCCCCCTGCTAAATATAAGAGGACACCACTTGAAAAAGTGCCTCTTGCCCAGTTAGCAGGGGTGTGTCCCTTGTGCTGGGCAAAATTTGCTGGCCTAACTCCAGGTTAGGATTGCGCCCTGAGGCTCATAGCCAGGGCGTCCCTTGGGCTTCCTGGCCGCCCTTCTTAGCCTTGTGTTGCCTGTGCTGGAAGGAGCCGTTTTCCAGATCCACAGGTGAGCATCCTTCCTTCCCAGCACTGCTTTCTGAGCTTCCTCCATTGGGAACCAACTCTGGGACTACTTGGGCATCAAGCATCCAAACCACACACTTCACTGGTGAATTGTGGGCTTTCCCGCTTCATCCCGCAGCTGCGCCTGCTAATCCACATTGTTGGTGGCAGCACCTGCAAGCTTTTTACAGATGTCCGAATTCAACAAGAAATCAGGCTGGAGCCCCCACCCTGTTCCAGGACAGCTTGTCCCATTTTCTGCAGAGCTAGATCTGCGCAAAACACCAAAGTATGGTTGCTGGATGTGACTGCTGAGACAGAGTTTGGAAATGGCCGCCCTGGAGCAAATGGTAAGACAAAGGAATTGAAGCACAGCTGGGAAGAAGCACTAGGGTACCTGGAAGTGGCATTTGGCAGCCTTTTCTTCCCCAGTGATGTTGAGGCCCCTCTGATCCACCACATCATAATCTGCTCCACTTCCAGTCATGGGCTTCCTTCAACCGATGTTCCTTCATACTATCCCCCTTCTGTAGAGCTCTCCCACGCTCCCAGTTGAATTATGGGTAACGCTGCATACGGCCTCGTAAAATATTATGAAGACATCTGTAGCACTGCCTGGGTTTATGAGACGTGACCCTCGGTTGTTCGCTGTAAACGCACCGGCTGTGGTGGGGCGGCATCTGGGAGCTGTCAGCCGGGTGGCTTCAGGCAAATTCCTCAGGTGTCAGTCCAACAGAGAGAGAGAGAGAAAGAGAGGGCGATCCCCCTGATGGCTAGGTTGATTTGGGGGAAGGACAAAGGAGGGAGGTGGCACCGGCTTCCTGGGTCACCTGTCTGTCATCCACTTTGGTTTGTGGCTTCACTGGCACACCTCAGCACCTCAGTGTGAATGGAAGACATTTGCCTCCCTGAAGTCATATGGCTTCATTGAAGTAGGGGTTGATTTGACTGTGGGATCACCAGGAGCCCGCCACAAAGCTTGTTTTCCTTGCCAACAGGAACAAAACATTGAGGGTGCATTCCTAACCTGGAGTTCGGCCGGCACAGTTAGGCCAGCGCAAGGAACACTGTAAAGTATGTTTGGACCACTCTCGCAGTCAGAGAGGCCAGCACATAGACGTGCGCCAACCTCCCTGACACAGAGAGTGGTCCAAACGCACTTTATGGTGGCCCTGGTGCTGGCCAAACTTTGCTGGCCTAACTGTGCCGGCCTAACTCCTAGTTAGGATTGTGCTCTGAGATGAGTTGAAAGAGCACCACTAAAGCACGTGCAGAGCGCTTTTGTTTGTGTATGTGTATGAGGACGCAGTTCCTGGGCTGGCATTCATGAGACCAACCGGTTGCCTCAGGCAGCTGATTGGGGACAGGATGCCCACTTGCCTCCACAGGGCTGGCCTTAGGAGCTGTAGGGCCCAACTGGAAACGGTTTTTGCTGGGTTCCCAGCCAATGTTAAATATGAACAGTGTAAAGAAACTCTGCTGACTTTAAGAATCCAGAAGAAAATGTAAATTGCGTTGCTGTTCTCTGCAAAACCTGCATGGTGGTGTTAGGTGCCCACTGCAGTGCAGTGTGTTGTTGTTTTTGTGCATTTGACAAGACTAGAGAAATTACCTAAACACTGGAGAGCAATTGGTCCAATTGGCTGAAAGCCAGCCCCGGGATGGAGTGTGGGAGATGCCCCTCCACTCCATGCTTCTTCTAAAGCAGTGAAAGGAACAGAGGCTGGCACGTCACCAGGGAACGGGGGGGGCAGCATTTGGCAGACTGCATCAGGTGCAAGGAGGAATTGGGCTGGCCCTGGCAGTTCTCCCTTAGTTCTGGACCGGTTTTCAGTTATTGGCCAGCACTGCAAATCCCATGGATTAACTCTGCATCACTGAGCATGCAATGGATCCACAGTCTGATGCCGGATCTGCAAATGCAACCCAGGCGTGACATGCTAATTTTTGTGAAGCAATCTGCCTGACAGGCTTCCCTGTGTCCACAAGGTGGCACTGTCCTTAGTCAAAGGACAAAGGAATGTTTTCTGCCACTGTAGACTGTACTCTCTCTCTCTCTCTCTCTCTCTCTCTCTCTCTCTCTCTCTCACACACACACACACACACACACACACACACACAGAGAGAGAGAGAGAGAGAGAGAGAGAGAGAGAGAGAGAGAGAGAGAGAGAGGTGATGCACAAAATGGATTTAGACAATGTTTCCAACTTGCAGTTCATGAAAATGAGGAAATAGCAGGGATGGACACTCGAGTTGTTGCGACTTGACTCAAGTCGTGAAAATGTGGGAGTTTTTGCAACTTGTCTTAACTCGAGCCATGGACATGCATCTTGGGGCCAGTGACTTGGAAAAGAATCATGACTCAATTTTGACTAGGGTCCTGACTGTCCACAGTGTGTGATTCCTTGTTTCCCCATTCCCGTCACTTCTGTATTGCCCTAAAAGACCTTGTGGGCGATTGGGAAGCTGTCCTTTAGACCAACAGCAGCAGCAGGCATGGTGGGAGGAGGGTAGGTGGTTCCTGGAGGTGGGGGTGGAGGGGTAGAGAGGAAGCGGAAGACTTCTGGATTTGGGCTTTTTGTTTTTGTTTTAACTTAAGAAGTGCTTAAGTTCATTTCTTGAAATGATTTGGGACTTGTGAAAACAAGGTCTGCGAGTCATACTGTGATGGCAGGTGCCATGACTCACGAGTCAAACTGTAGGGTTGCTGACTCGTGACTCGGCTAGTGACTCAGGGCACAGTAACGGGAGCACGTCCCTGGAAAATAGTAAGCAGTGCTCAAAGTGAGGCGGTGGCTAACAGGGGCTTGGTACCAAAACCTGTTTTCAATGCAAGAAGACAACCCCTGAACTCATAAAGGAAACATATAAGAGTGTTCGCCTCTGAATATATGGAATGAAGGATGCATTTCCCTCACCACTGAAGAACAGAACAATTGCTTTGGAGGATTTCTCTTCTTAAGGTCCAATCCTATCCAACTTTCCAGCACTGGTGCAGCTGCAATGCAGCCGTAATGAGTGGCTGATTTTAGCAGCAGCATATAGAATTCCTCTGCTTCTGTTTTATCTGCACAGCAACCCTGTGAAGTAGGGTTGCCTTGAGATGTAGGCCTAGAGATGGTGCCTTGCCCAAGGTGGTTCACTGATGGGGGGAGATTGGAGTCCTGGTTTCCCTGCTAATACTCTAACCAGTAGAGGTTCTGAGTGCAGCATCACGTATGCCAAATTCCTCTTTTGTGCTACCATACCGACTTCAGGCAGAACTGAGCAGCAGGATCTACTGTAGTGGTATCTGATAACATCCCACCCTTTCCCTGGAGGCAGCACAGCTGAGAGCCTCCCCCCCCCCCGGGGCCTGGCCATGTCTCAGCAATCAGTCTCAGGAGCAGGCCTGACTGGCACTGAGTCCACACACCTTCCCGACCTGAGCTCCCAACAGAGGCATCCCTTCTTCCCAATCCACGACCAAAAATGCATTTTGAAAGGCTGCCCTGATCCTGACCCTGCCTGAAAATCATTCGGATGCAGGGCAGCTCACGGCCAGCCCCACAGTTCCTCGCCATAAATTGCTGCTACGTGTGTTTAGACAAAATAAGTAACATCCCCAAACAATCCCAGTAGAATAAAGTATATTTATTAACACTGGGGAACATTAATCAAAGGATATTTATGAGGTTTCGAGGGGGACATTAATTTAACAGAGTGCAGAGCTGCATAGACCAGACTGCACTCAAGCCTGGCCTGCCCTCTTATTATTAGTTATTATTAATTATTAAGCCTGGCTAATAGTGTCCGCTTTAAGGACTGACTCCCGGCATGATAAGCTGGTAGCTGCATCCGTCCGTGTGCTTGAATATAAAGGCCATGCTAAATATTACAGGGGTAAGGGGTTGCAAGAAATGGGGACATCGCATAAGCATGTGAACGCTCCCTGCTTCTACTCCACTTCATTGGTTGCCACTTGCAGGAGGCGGGGAAGAGAGTGAATGAATGAAACAGCCTTAAGCAGATCACCAAGCCCAGCATGGTCTACTCTTAACAGACAGTGGTTCAAGCCAAGGTGCCCTTCCCAGCAGAACCGTAGCTAGGGCGGAGCCTGAGGGGCACCTGCCCTGGGCGCTGGGCTAAACAGGGACACAGGACTTGCCCCAGGCCCCACCCTCATTACGGAGGTGACTGTCTTCACACCACAAGCAGCAGGAAGGCAGTCACCTTTGGGCTGCCGATTTCGAGTGTGCCTCTCCTCCAGGGAGATGCGGGAAGACTGCCCTTGTGCTTGCAACGCAAAAGTAGTCTCCTCCAGGTTCTCCCCAAGGAGAACTCTGCTTCCCAGCACCTGCTACCTGAATAACTGGAGATATCGGGGACTGAACTAGAGCCTCTAGGTACTCTTCCACATCACAACAGGCATTGCTTTTTCTAAGAGTGCAATCCTAACCTGGAGTTAGGCCAGCACAGTTAAGCCAGCAAAGTTTGGCTGGCACGAGGGCCACTGTGAAGCGCATTTGGACCACTCTCAGTGTCAGGGAGGATGGCGTGCATCTGTTTGCTGGCCTCTCTGACTCCGGGAGTGGTGGAAACATACTTTACGGTGTCCCTTGTGCCGGACAAACTTTGCTGGATTAATTGTGCCAGCCTAACTCCAGGTTAGGATTGCGCCCTAAATGTTACAGGGGGAGGGGCAAGAGAAATGGGCTGGGCTTTAAGCTGTGCAGCCCAAAACCCAGCCAAGCCAAGCTCTGAGCATCTTGGAGATCAGGATTCCCAGATGCCCGGTGATGATGTACGATGTCATTGCCGTGCACCCAGAAATGCCGGTGAGATGTTGGAGACATATTGGCTCCCATCTCTGTCTGCCTCCCTGCCTCCATTGCAGCTCCTTCTCCTTCCAAAAGCCCACCATTTGTATACCAGTCTCCTTGAAGGTTCCCCATTTTTGCCTCTGCTTTTGATCTCCACCTTGTTCAGGCCACTACTTGAGAAGAAGAGACAGGTGACTCCTTGCCTCAATTCATGTCAGGGCTTGGTCACCAGAGCTCAGAAATCTAGATCCAGTGTGAATACATGCAGAGCTGTTCTGACTAACTGGTATTCTATTAGTAGAATTCCATTTACAGGAATTAGGCAAGATCTAGAGTAGTGGTCTTCAACCTTTTTCGTGCCATGATCCCAATATACAAATAAAAGTAGGAAATATGAGACTGGGGACCCAACTGTCCCAATATGAGACTGGGAACACAATATGAGTCTGGGAACCCCACTGTCAATCCCACCTCATTCCAGGACCTTATCTGCCCACCTCTATTGCCACCCACTCCCTGCCCACATAATGCCCTCCCAGCATTGTTCATTGTAACCAAATGTTCTTATTAGAGAGAGCGGAAGAAGTAACCCTGAAGCTTGGCACTATACTAGTAATGAAAGCCATTTTAGCACAATAGCTACGAACTTTAGCAGGACTGGGACACACAGTGCATTCCTGCACTGCCCATCGCGCCGACACTATGTCATAGCGTTGGGCAGCGCCAGTGCTGCTGTACCTGAGCTGAGCCTTTCTAGTGCCGACTGAAGCTGGTCGGCGTGAGGGAGGCTCTGTGCGGAAGTGCCGTGGGGATTGGTGGGAGGGAGGGAGGCGGGGGCTTGGGCGGGACCTGGGCGGGCTTGGGAAGTGGCCAGTAGTGTCATTCAAATGATTTAGGAACAGGAACTCACTTTTGATTGGCACTTGTCGGAAACCTGGAGCCAGCCATGGAGCCCGTTAGGATCCGGAACGCCCGTTCTGGTCCGTTCCCCCTGAATGACATCACTGGAAGTGGCTGTACGAGAAGTTGCCCATTACTCTTTAGCGGGCGCAGATTCGAGGAGCACATAGGGGAGGCTGGAGCACACACACCCTTGCCATGGGGGGGGGGCTCCAGCCCCTCCTAAGCAACGCTGGATATGTCACTGGCCTGTCGGCCTCGCCAGTCTGGTGCTGCTTAGGATTGCACCCACAATCTCCGGTACGTGAAGGTCTACATCAGATGCCTCCCCATTTACCTGGAGGTGCTCTAGTCCAGTGGTCTTCAACCTTTTCATGCCTGTAACTTGCCGTGACCACACAGCTGAGGCTTTGCAGTTTCACTGGGGGTCCGCCCCCAAGGTTGAAAAACACTGATCTAGAGAAAATACAGGTCATTTTCAATACACATTTTATACACTTCCCTTCCTCCTAGGAGCCCTGGACAGTCTACATGGGCCCTCCCTTACTACTTCATCAGAACCATGTGAGTAGCTTATGCTGAGAGACTGTGACTGGCCCAAAGTCACAGAGTTAGCTAGATGGGATTTAAACAGGGGTCTTTTAAGGCTAACACTAATCTAACCACTATACAACTCTGGCTTTCTCATTATTACAGATGATGATTTCAGTGGTTATTATTATGACATTTACGTTTGTATATCTGTCACATATTGTAGGTACAAAAGTGTTTGTATGTGTTTTGCATTATGTTGTACTTTACTTCTTTATTATGTTTTTGATATTTTCTTATTATAGTTTGTTTTTATACATTAAAAAGAATTCATGTAGTAAATAAAGTGCCCCTGTGCATATGCAGAGTGGCATTCCCTCACCACTGGGTAACAAGCAGCCTATATATCTATAATGAGGAATCAGGCTTATAGGTTAGAGGGCAAAACTTTAATCCAAGTGTAATGAGACAGCTATGTTTCATTTACCTATTGTTGTTTCATAGGCTTTACCTACTTTATGGTGCATTTCCGAGGGCCTGGTCTAAAAGGGATGTCCCAGCTGTGGGGAGGAGAGAGCAACTGCCAACCAATCAGATGTGTTTCCAGCTAGGGATCATGGGACTAGCCATTATATACCGTATTTCCCCATGTATAAGACGCACCTTTTTTCAAAAAATTTGGGCTCTAAAAACTGGGTGCGTCTTATACAAGGGGTGTGCATCAGGGTGCTGAGCCTAACCATGCATGTAGAGCTAAAATGAGCCCCCCCAATGTTCAATACCTCTCTCTCCTGTTCAATCGCGGGACTGTGGCCGGTCTTCTTACCTTACAGGCTCTCTTCTCTGATCGTGGGACTGCAGCTTGACTAGGAAGTACAGCGGTGGCCAAGAATGGGATTTCATTTCCAAGTCTCGGCCACCGTGGTACTTCCTAGTCAAGCCGTAGTCCCGCGATCAGAGAGCCTGTAAGGTAAGAAGACCATAGAGGAGTGGAGGCATATGATGGGAGTACTGGGGGGGGGGGGCTGGAGGCAAATAATGAGCACTGAGAGGGGCTAGAGGCACATGATGGGAGTACTGAGGGGGGCTGGAGGCACATGATGGGGGAGCCGGGGGGCAGTGATGAGTAGTTTTATGAATAAAACTTGAGTTCAGTAACTTTATGTGTGGTGGTACATTTTTTTTCAAATTTCTGGCCCCAAAATTAAGGTGTGTCTTATACATGGGTGCGTCTTATACATGGGGAAATACAGTATTTCTTTCCTAACATGAAACACTCTCTGATTCTGATGATCCAGGTCCAATTCACTTATCATATTGCTCAGGATGGGTTGATTTTGGGTTGCCAACATTTGATTCTAAATACTATTCCTGATGGTAAGAGCAGTGTGAAAATGTAACAGATTATAGAGGGCAGTGGAGGGTTCTCCTTGATTAGAAGTCTTCAAGCAGAGGCATGACAGGCACCTTTTAAAGACACTCTAAGGAAGATTTTCCTGCTTCAAGCAGAGCATTGGAGCTGGTGGGCTGGAAGGACCAAGACATTATGGACTGTGGCCAAAGCCAGGATAGAATCTGGAGGGCTCCAGGATGGGACCGGCATGAACTTGGCACAGTATGAGCAAAGCTTGGAAGAATCTGGAGGTGACTGCCCTTTTCAGACTATGATATTCGTTATTTGACAAAACACGGCTTTGCTAAGGCATCTACTCCCTGGGGTCAAAGAAGATTTTGTAGCCCTCCCCCCCCCAACACAATCAAATTTAATTAAGTAAAATGTTTTCTAATTAGTTGGCCATAATTTTTGATAGAATACAGGTACTCCAACATGGGTTGTTTCATTGCATTCAGCATTAAATTACCTTTCCAATGATATGTAACATGATGGCACCGTTCATTCTTACCAACGTTTTCACAATTTTGGCCACAAGCGTCAAGCCAGAGGCGTATTTACCCTATAGCCTGGGCTGGCACGAGCCATGGGCGCTGGGCAGCAGCGGGGCACCATTGTGCGGAGTCCGCGGAGGAAACCGTGCGCTGTTCGGCCCTCCCTCCCTCCCTCGCCTCCGTTACGCTCCGAAATGGAGCTCTTCCGAGTGCAGGGAGGCGTGGCTAGACAACACACGGGGGCACTGTGACGTCTTGGGGGCGCAGTTTCGTCACCCTGCCATGGGTGCGCTCGGGCCTCCGTTCGTCCCTGCGTCAAGCTCAGCTTGTAGCCCCCTAATGCTTATTGCCTGGTGCAATTGCCCCGCTACACCCTCTTAGCTATGCTACTGGCTAGTTGCACTAATAAATACTGGTGATTTGGAAGCCCCCCCCTCTCTCTCTCGTGTGTGTGTGTGTGTGTGTGTGTGTGTGTGTGTGTGTGTGTGAAATGCCTCTGTATGTAGTGGTTCTGATTCCCAAGAGCTGGCCGCAAACAGGTGGCAGGAGCGTCAATCTGTCAGGCAAAGCCCCTGGAATCTGCAGCATGCATGGAGTTGCAGCAGGACAAGATGGCTAGAGGCTGGCATCGCCCCAGCCTTGTTTATGATGTGCCACTGCTTAAAGTGCCTGTTTAAAGCGCTGGGAATTATGAGCTCTCTGCACATGGAGGCGGCCAAAGGCACTTGAGGGCTTTAATTGGACCAAGCACAGAGATCTGTCATGGGGGAGCTGTGCCAGGGAGGCCGTTACAGCAATCATTGCCTCCCTTGCACACTGCCGCACAACATTCATTTCAATTAAAATACAATGGGAGACTTCCCTGTTTACACAGCGGCAGCTTCCTGTGTGGAAAGGGACTGGTTCAGACAGAGGCACGTAGACCACGGTGTTGGCCGACACATGGACAGACTTAAATGCAGCCTGGACATTGGGTTGCCAGCTTTTTTTATTAGCCTGGCTCCTCTGCCTTTAACAGCCTAGGAGGGAGAAAATAAGCGAAGTGAAGATTAGTGGTGGAAAAAGCTTTGTGTTGAACTTTGTGTTGAAAAGCGGTATATAAATACTATTGATTGACTGATTGATCAATCAAAACTCCTTGTGCGGTCTTAAATGCAAGATCTTTAAACTAGAGTTGCTAACTTTTGCCCTCCCCCCCCCGACTTTGTTTCCCTGTGCCTTTGAATAGTGGCATGACATGCAGGCATTCAACAGGTGAAGCTTCACAACACGGAAATTGGAAAGGTTGCATTTGGAGTCAACATTCATGCTTAGTTTAATGTTTATCACCTGGCCATGCATCAGAAAAGTCCCTGAAGCTGCTGACATCTTATGCCATTCTGTTCAGGAGGTGCAGGTTTGCTTTTTGTTACTCACCCTGAGCCAACTGGATGGGACAGCTTATAACTCTAAATGCAGAGATGCACATGCAAGGACCTGACTTATAGAAAGAAGCCAGCCTATAAATCTCAATGATCTAGTCTCTGGGTCATGTTCGCTTAATTTGGAAATGAGATGTGAATCAATGAGGTTACCAAATGTGTCTTTTGGTAGTCTATTGGGAAAGCAGAATAATTCATATGAACATTTTTCCTGCGTACCCCAGTAATGTGAGGTTTTGCTTGGCCTAGGCTGCATGTGTTGACAGCAAACTTATTAGCTTTAGGGCGCAATCCTAACCAGGAGTTAGGCTGGCACAGTTAGGCCAGCAAAGTTTGGCTGGCACAAGGGACACCATAAAGTGTGTTTGGACCACTCTTGGAGTCAGGGAGGATGGTGCACGTCTCCAAACATACTTTAAAGTGTCCCTTGTGCTGACCTAACGTTGCTGGCCTAACTGTATTGGCTTAACTCCAGGTTAGGATTGCGCCCTTAATCTGGATCTGCCCCAAGCACATATAAAGTGAAGTGTGGCCACCCAATTTTTAGAGTAAAACAAGTGTGTGGGGAAGGGGTGCTAATTCCTTCCCCTGCTTACAGCTTACTTTCTATGGCAGGCTCAGGGAGGGTTCAGCTCCCCTCACCCTCCACATGCTCCTTTTACTATAATAAAGATGAATGACAACAATAATAAATCAGACACATACCCCAGGGTAGATTCAGGCTGATTGAGTTCACTGCTTTCATGTGCAGTTTGAGCCTTGATCCAATGAAGCTATTTACACTACACACCCATTTCTACTTTCTACCTCTGGCATTCAAGGATCTGATCTCTCAGAAGCTAGTGCTTTTGGGTGAGGGTGTAACTAGCCAGCTCACCATCTTACTTTTTCCAGTTCTATCTTTTAAAAGAAATTACGACATTAAAAATAATCTTTTTCCATAAAATATTGTCAGAAAAGAAAGAATGGCACAGGAAAATCTAAGCATGGTAGGAAAGATACCGAGTCAGTATATATATCACTGTAATGAGACTTCATTTAAAATCCCGTCATGTAACACTAACAAAGGAGACTACATCATCAGTATATCTGACCATTTATCTGACCGGAGTGACATGCATATTTCTAGGTAGTTCTTCTGAACATGAGGTTTGTACTTTAAAGCACTTGCCATATTTGTCGAGATACAAATGAAGTGTTAAATGAAAGCTCAGAGCATGCAGATTTGCCAGAATGAGATTGCTTTGACCACTTGCCAAAAAAACTCAAAGCCACAAGAACTTAAAAATAAAAAGACAGAATGTGTGATAGCCGCAGGTTGGCAGCGGTTGCAGAGGTTTGGTTTCAGTTTATTAAAGAGTCTCCTTGCCTCTCCCCCCCCCCAAAAAAAAAGAATGGCTGAGCTGTCATGATGTCATGGAGCGTTCACAAACATTCTAACTCAGGGGTGTCAAACTCAGTGGGCCATGTAGCATTCATGATGCCTGCTAAGGGCTGGAAGTGATGTCATGAAGCAGGTTCTGCAGGTTTATTCTATAAGCATTTTTTTCCTCACTTAGGAACTCATTAGCTGCAAATGACAGAAAATACACAAATCTTGATCAGATGCTCAAGATATGGAAGAGCCCAATTATCATGCTGGCTGCATTTTCAGCAGTGACACCTCAGCACAGCTCAGAAGCTGAGATAGCTCGAGGGCTGGATAAAGAGCTTCCATGGGCCATATCTGGCTCTTGAGCCTTAGAACATCTCTGTTCTAACTGCTTAGAGGCAAATTGTCTAAGAGCACAGGGACCGAAGGGTCTGTACACTATTCGTAGCAAGGGAGATGGCTCAGTTTTTAGTACACCCCCTCCTTCTCCAGAGGTATTAGTGGTCCTCTGGTGGCTGGCATCATTAAAGAAAAACTGAACAGATCTTTGTTTGGAAGAGGGCTTTAAACCAGTGATGTCATTCAGGGGGAACGGACCAGAACGGGCGTTCCGGATCCTAACAGGCTCCGTGGCTGGTTCCGGGTTCCCGACAAGTGCCAATCAAAAGTGAGTTCCTGTTCCTAAATCATTTGAATGACACCACTGCTTTAAACATATGTAGTTGATGGAAAAGAGCTAGAAAGACTACTAGATTCAGAACAAACCAATTATAATAAGCCTTCTCAAAATTTGTGCAGACTTCGCCTTGCAGTTCTATACTGTAATGGCCTTAACAGGTAAACTGGCCTTGCTTTGTGGCTATGAATAGGTGCAAGTGTGAACCTGTTTTGCAGCCCAGCTATCTCCGCTCAGCGTCTCTCCCCCTGATCCTCGGTCTCCCTTCTTTCACACTAATAGCTTCCTGCTGCTGGCATGCCACCATTGCTGACAATCAGGTTTGGCAAGGACAGGATGGAAAGCTGCGGTCAGTGGCGATGTAGGGGTGGGGGCTATTACATCTCAAGGTGCCGTTTACAGGGCTCACTAGCTGCAAATCCACACACTCTTGGGATAGCAAGTGTGGCAACAGCAATCCTGTGGGGCTGGCACTTGGGCACTGTGCCCACAGATCTGCTTGCTTGCATCATTAACTCTTAGCAATTTACATGTCCCAGAGCAGATCAGGATGGGAAATCACTTCCAAAGGGAGCTATTCTCACTTTAAGTTGCACCTGGGACTGCTAACCTTTCTTAACCAGCTCCATTTCCTTTCTTCTTAGAATGACATATAGTTCCCTGGCAAAACCGTTGGGATACCCTGTTGAGCACACAGTCCAGAGGCTCTAGAGATGCCCTCCCAGGGTTCACAGGTGGAAATTTGGACCTGTCACACAAAACAGTGCACTAACATTCCTAGTCTTCAGCATTACTGCCTGAACTCCAGCCCTTACAGTATTCCTTTACCACACTGATGGCTTTTTTCCCCATCTGCCATTCATGTGCAGTAGCCAATCCCATCTGCAGTGGCTTGTCCAGTGGCATCTGAAGCAGGTATATTGGTCAAGGTTTCCTTTTTTTCTGCTTGCTTGCTTTTCTGATCCCCTGAGAGTTCAATTTTGCTTTTTCTAGTTTGAGCTGCAATCCTATCCACACTTATCTGGGAGTAAGCCCAGCTGACTACAGTGGGGCTCACTCCTGAGTAGACGTGCATAGGCTTGGGCTCTAATCGTGATTAATACAAGATGCTGTCTGTCTCATGATGGGTATGGATGCGATTAAATTTTTTGTTGAACGGTTGAAATTCCTACACATTCGGCAACACTGTCTGTGCAAAATCCTATACATGTTTCCTGAGAAGTTCTACTGTGTTCAGTGGAGCTGCAAGTACTTACAGGATTGCAACCTGTCTGAATGGATAATTGCTGGGAAATTACAAGCCCTCTAGGGCTAATCTCAGTTTTGAAAAGCATCTCCTCAAATCTCCCCTGAAGTCAAAATCGGGACAAAGATGGCACACACCAGAAAAAAGAAACAATCCTTGTTGACAGGGAGAGTTGGAGCAAACAAATGGGGGGATTGTTTTCCCCCCATTGATGCATGCTTACAGGCCCAGCCGTGACTGCAAATTTGTGTTAGTGACTCTACAAACCCAGGAACGACACTACTTGACTGCTCACATCAGTGTTATGTGCTCATGCCTCAGTTCTGCAAGTGGTGAGGATGTCCGGGAGATTCAGCACAACCTGGGCTTGGGCTTCCTTTGGAGAAGACATCACTGGAGGATGATGGTGGGGAATATTTGCTTTGGAATCTTGAGGACTCCTGATGAAGACTCTGATTCAAGGAGGTTTTTTGGACTCTTGACATGGTGACATGAACCCTCTTTTGTCCACTCCAAGCAACTGGCTAAGTAGTGCCTCAGGGCCTGCTTCTAGGACTGTGCTCATTCACAACGTCCGATCGCAATCTCACAACAATATGAACGGCTGGGAACCGGAAGCTCCATGCTGGCATGTTGCCGGCCAGTCGGAGTGGTTGGTGCCCACTTGCCTGTCTGCTTGCCAGCCATTCATCGCAGAAGGCACTAAACATCAGTGAGCAGTTTTTAATAAGCAATTGGTATTTAACTGGCTAAAAGGTACTAAATGTCAGATCGGGGAACTCCAAATCCATCACAAGTTTAATGGACTAGCAATGCAATCCATTAATTGCTTCTGCTTTATGTTAATTACACTGCACCAGGATTGATCGCCCGCCTGCTCTGCCAGCCCTAGCGCCATGCCGACAAACTTTCCCATGCCAGCAAGCAAGGGATGGAGCCCAGGCTGCCAGCCTGAGAAAATCTCCCTCTTTTGTCGGGATGCAAACATTTTGGGAGTTTGCTTGGGTTGCACAATGCTCCCACACCTCCCCCAAGCAGTAGGATGCATCAGCATCACTGTTAGAGAGTTGGCTTCATTCTGAGGTAGCAGAGACAGGGACTCAGGCAGTGCTCTTATCTAAAGCAGTATCTGTTCTTCCAAAAGCAAAGAGCCATGCAGATCCATGGAGTCCAGCAAGGCTGCTTCTTCCTAGATTTCTGCTTCCGACACTGACGACCTCCCAACTTACAAACTGTTCACAGAGTGCCTGCATTCCCAGTAGCCACCAGCCACCAAAAGACAGTGATGCTCACTGAAGGCCAGTGATGCTCATCCTCTGGGTCAGGGGACTCCAAACTTGTCAGCACGAGAGCCACTTCGTATGTTTTACGCATATGCAAGGGTAAAAAAAAAATAGTTTTATAAATGAAAGAATGAAATGTAAATGAATGAATATGTTTGACTTGGATTGTTTTTTGTAATCAGCATGGTATGATTCAGAACAAAAGAGAAGTGTGACAATTACAAAGTGACGATGCCGTGCTGTAAATTGAGAAAATACCTGTAATGAGTAAAAATGTGAAAACATTAGCAAGTGCTCTGGCAGAAAAAAAACACCAAGTTGCTGTGGGCTGGATAAAATCTTGTGGTGGGCTGGATGTGGCCTCCGGGCTATAGCTCTAGGCAGTGGTGTCATTCAAATGATTTAGGAACAAGAACTCACTTTTGATTGGCACTTGTTGGGAACCCGAACCAACCACGGAGCCCGGTAGGATCCAGAACGCCCGTTCTGGTCCATTCCTCCTGAATGACATCACTGCCTTCACCCCCCTAGGAATCTGGAGTCACTCCCTTTAACCCTCTGAGTGCCGGCCAATCAAGAAGAAAATATCTTTGCAGAGGAATTGGGAGGGGGGAGGAGGGAGAGTGAAGTGGGCGGAGTCAGCCCTAATTTTAACTAGTGGAACTGAGTTCCCCGCGTTCCCCCTGTATGACATCACTGGCTCTAGGTCAGCAATTTTCAGCCCTTTTCTCTCATGGCACACTGACAAGGTGCTAACATTGTCCAGGCACACCATTGGGTTTTTTGACAACTGGCAAGGTACACAGTTCTGCCAATAGGGGGCTCACATCCCCCAAGGGCCCTACTCATATGTGACCTGCCCCCAAACTCCCTGCAGACCATTTGCAGCACACTGGTTGAACATCTCTGCACTAGGTTAAAGAGCATCTTCCGCTAAGCTACTAACACTCTGTATCTAGAAACTAGAAGCGGTTCTTTTTTTTTTTTTTCATGCGCCATTGCATTGCTGTGACAATGTGAAATAAAGGCAGCTCCATAACTGATTGCCCAGCTATTGGCAAATTGGATAACATTGTCTAGGAGGGGAGGGTATATTTCTTCTGGAGCAGAGATTCTACTCCTTTTTCAAACTCAGTGGAAGGCAGACTTTGCAAGGTTGAAGGGTCTCAGTCAGTGGTGTCATTCAAATGATTTAGGAACAGGAACTCACTTTTGATTGGCACTTGTTGGGAACCCGGAACCAGCCACGGAGCCCGTTAGGATCCGGAACGCCCGTTCTGGTCCATTCCCCCTGAATGACATCACTGGCCTCAGTGTTGCAGGGGTGGGAAAAACAGCTTTGGGAGATGATGTAGATGCAGCTATAGCCCACCAGCTATAGGGCAGCCTACTGAGAAATAAGGTCCTGGATATGGTTGATGCCTTTATCATCATCATTATTATTGACACTGTGTCTTTAACAGCAGCCTGAGTCTTAGCCTGGGCAAAAAAACATTTTTCTACACGTTGGGGAAAAGTTCAGCTGTATAAAGTCTCTGTATATTATTGGTAGCTTCCTTAGCCTAGGACTGCGAGACTTTTCTCATCCTGAATCCTG
The DNA here is from genome assembly GCA_029204185.1 of Lerista edwardsae. Lineage (NCBI taxonomy): Eukaryota > Metazoa > Chordata > Lepidosauria > Squamata > Scincidae > Lerista > Lerista edwardsae. The sequence continues at coordinate 2,953,883 of JAJKFI010000100.1, read as the reverse complement.
TGGCTTTGACAGCCCAGTGACCAGCAGATAATCAGTAAGTGAAGCATTTTGCATTACTGTCTTGACCCGCCACGAAATGGTTCGCCTGTAGAACTTCTGCTTGGTGAAGGAACTTTTAAGATCACAGTTGCACCATGAAGGAAATTGCCTCTGAACATATGCAGAGTGACAGCACACCTGAAACTACTGAGGAAGGCAGGCGCCACTAAAGGAATCCTTGCTTACAACCTTATGATTCAAAGTAGGGGAAGGGAATGGGGGGAAACTCTGGGATAAGGAGATCTGAAGAGCCACAAAGTAACAATGAAGTCAACAACAATGAACTGTTGTGCATGTCCAACCTTATTTCCCCTATCACTGATTAACTAAGACCAATGTTTTGTTTTGTTTTTAAAATGGGGTATTTAAAAAACTATCAAGGTAAAAGCGGTACAGAGTGCAATCTTAACCTGGAGTTAGGCCAGCACAGTAAGGCCAGCAAAGTTTGGCCAGCACAAGAGACACTGTAAAGCGCGTTGGGACCACTCTTAGACTCAAGGAGGATGGTGCACATCTGTGTGTTGGCCTCTCTGACTCCAAGAGTGGTTCAAACATACTTTACAGTGTCCCTTGCGCCGGCCAAACTTTGCTGGCCTATCTGTGCCGGCCTAATTCCAGGTTAGGATTTCGCTCACAATCTCTAGGTAATGTTGCCAATATTCCCCTCTTCCAGGTCTCCTGCCTCTTCTTCAACTACATGACAGGTAGAGATGTTCAACAGCAAAACGTTTTCCTAGCGCAGAGATGCAACACTAGGGAAAACTTCGCCTACTCAGATGCTGCCTATCAAACGTAGGGAATCCCGCCAGGCAACAATCTGGGAACCCACCTTCCAGGTAGGATCGCCAATCGGCGAGCTCAAAATACCTGATTGGTGGACAGAGCCAGTGCGGAGCTGGCGCAGATTATGATTGGTCAGAGAGAGCATTGCTTGTTGTGTATGTGGCAGGTCAAGGGTTGGGGTCTGATGGGTTTGGACCAGTCGGGGTGGAGCCTGATGGAATTTGGCACGGTAGGGGGCGGGATCAGGGCGTGGAATTAACACACACACAAAAATTCCTCTCTCTGAAAATGTTTCGCAAACTTCCCGATGCCAAAATACCAAGTGGGCAGATCTGGTGGTTGGCTGCGCTCCTTCTTCCAGGCAGAATTGAGCCCCCGCACCTCTTGAGCTCCCCCTTCTCTCCCCACCCCTTGCTCTTTTCTTGCAGCCGGTTTCCCTTTGTTCCATTCATCCGGTTCCCGCCAGCTGGGGCCCGCTCCCCTCCCCTGCGGCGGCTGTTTGCAAGCGCGCTCCCCGCCTTTAATCGCCGCGCAGCCGAGCTCTACATATTTAACTCCCTTAATCTGCCTCCATAACTCAGTCCCACCAGCCTCCTCCATCATTTTTGTAGCCGTTCTCCCAACTGCTTCCAGTTTGTCAATATCTTTCGGGTAATGAGCTGCCTTTGCAGGGAGGAGGAAGCAGCCTGTTGTGGCGCGTGCAAGGGGGGCGGGGAGCTATTGTGGCGGCGGCGGCTTCGCAACGCGAACAATGCAACTTGATTCTTAAAGGACGGTCTGCCTGACAAGATCGGGTGTACCCTTTTTATCCTGTTTTTAACAAATCTGGGATAACTACAGAGATACGTGCCTTAATTTGTAGCAGGGTCATTTTGCGTGCCAAAGATCAGCCTGGGCTCAATGCCTAAGAGCATGTGCAGAGTGAATTTTCTCTCTCACCCCCACCCCCAACATCAGGAGGATGGGCTTTCAGGCCCACCTGCCAGACAGATCTGAGTCCCAGCATTTTTTTTTCTAGAGTTGAGCACCACTGCATCCCCTGATAAATGCATCAAAGTTTAAGGAATGCACTGGTGGCCCTGAAAACAAGTATTGGGGGGGATTACATTTTGGGGCGTGGGGTAAACTCAGTCCCACATGTTAGATTTCTGAAAGACAATATTTTGCGTTAACGCTGCCCTCCTAAAATACAGTATTTTCTCTGAATTAAATCCTATTGGTTTTGATGGAGCTAATTTCTAAATAGGCATTACTGAAATTGTGGTATTATTTTAATTTTCAGTTTATGATTCAGCAATTGGCCCAGCTCTGTGTGTGTATGGGGTCCCACCCCATGCCACCTATGAAGGGGTGGTTGCCACATTACCATTATCCCATAGACTCACTGTGGGTCTCTCGCCATGTCACAGTGGGTCATCAGCAGAGACATAGTACAGCATAGTGGCTAAGAATGTAACCCTAAACACACTTACCAGAAAGTATTCCCATTGAACTCAGTGGGACTTATTTCTGAGTGGACATGCAGAAGCTTGCATTGTAAGAGGCTGAGTGGTGAACCAAGGACTTCCTTCTTTCTGAATCTCACACCTGCCATGAACTCAGTTTGTGCCTTAGGCAAGGTAAGGCACATTTCACACAGCTGCAGGGCTCCCTGCCTACCTGTAACAACATGGGAATAATATGTTCGGACTTGCCACTTTAAAAGTTGTTGTAAGGACTTTTGGCATCATATTTAGTGCTTTGAACATCTAAAATCCAAATGACTCATTACAAGGAGACATGTGAGCTTTCCCACATCTCCATGGTAGTGTGTAGCTGAAAAAGCATGTGCTGTAATATAACTCTATTAGCATTAACAGTTAACCCACACATGCACACACATATTCATCCATATTCATACATGCTTCATTGATTTCTGCTGGTGTTTGAGTGGGAGCAAGGAAACAAAGAAATGCTAATATGACACATCATGCATTTTTCCCCAACTATGTATTACTAGGGAGACAGAAGTGGGGGAGAGATATTGATGGGCAGTGCCCATGGGCATCTTCCTTCCCATAGGTGCTAAGGACGATCATCACCATTTTAGGCCTAGTTCTCACAAGGTGATAAACCTATTTCAGAACTGTACCAGTTCAGAGTGCATCAGGGCTCATATGATTGAATGCTTCTCTTTAGGAAAAAAATACCCCTGCTGTATTGGAAAAGGCAGAAGATAACCTGAGGATATAGGGAATGGTATCAACAATGGTCCCTTGTCCCGGATAAGCCAGGGATTATAGGGTTAACCCCCAAGGTCTTTGCAAGCCTTGGGAACACAGATGTAGGCTGATGAGGCCCCTGGCAATGGAGGTTAGCACAGGTGCAGATGACGGGTGCAGTGATTGGCTGAGGAACTGGAGGAAGGCCCTGGGAAGGTGCTGGAGGAGATGCACCAGGTAGGTGCTGGCTGGACTGCTTGACTGTTGGAGTGCTGGCTGGACTGCCTGCCTGAAGGACAGACTGATGGATGGATACTTAAAGGACTGCTAAAGGAAGGTAAGCTTATTGTGGGAAATTATTGGGAATTGTTACATGTCTGCCATGCCCCTGGAACCAACAAGTGGAGGAGGCAGTTATGGCTTGGGCAAGCTGACTGCCTATTGTTTGGTGGTGGGTTTTGTTGGTGCTAGACTTGGGGTAGTTCGGAGCTAAGCCAGTGATGAGGGCAGTCTGGAGGAGGCTGGCCAGCCAGTGATCCCAAGCAAAGCTGCTGGACGAGAGGAGGCCCAGTGGGTGACTGAACCCCCTCCCTCTTGCCTATCTCTGAGGCCGCTCTGTGGGGAAACTAGTTAGTCTAGTGTGGGCGTCAGGGCCCTTGGGGTGGCCCAGCAGGGAATTTGGCAGAACACCTGCACACTGAAAATAAGCATGCCAGGGAGAAAGGTTCTCATCTAGACCTCCCATAGCATTTGCTCACCCACCGCCAATGATGCAAGGGACACTAGTAATTGAAGGGGTTGGGGTATGCTTGGCCTGATGCATCCTTGGCCACCCCACCTAGCCGACCTTTGGCCCCACCCAGGCCTGACAGATTTAAATGCACAAGAAGCATTTTTGTATGAAAGATCACATAAGCCATCTCCTGCAGTTGGTGAGAACTGGGTTATAATGGAGAACTGGACAAATGCAAACAAAAGGAGCTTCAACAAAGGTCAATGTAAAGTTCTGCACTTGGGTAGGAAAAATCAGAAGCACGTATATAAGATTGGAGAATCTTGCTTGGGAAGTAATAGTATGTGTGAAAAAGATCTAGACATTTTAGTAGAAAACAAGCTAAACCTGAGCTGGCACTATGTGCTCATAGCAAAGATGGTAAATGCAATTCTAGGCTGTCTCTACAAATGCATCCAGTATCCAGATTGCAAGAAGTAATAATGGTATTACTGTAACCTGCTTATGTCAGACCCCCGCTGGGCTAGTTTTGGGCACTGCATTTCAAGTGAGAGATTGGCAGTTGGGCATGTTTATTTTTGAAAAGAGACGGTTAAGATGGGACATGATAACTATAAAATACCTGAGGAACTGTCACGTAGAAGAGACAATTTAACATAAGAAGAGCCCCGCTAGATCAGGCCAAGGGCCCATCTTGTCCAGCTTCCTGTATCTCTCAGTGACCTATCAGATTTGTTCCCAGTTGTTCTGCAGGGTAGGACCAGGACAAAGTACAACAGAAGAGATTGCAGTTAAATGCTGGAAAAGCTGTTAGCGCCTTCGCGTGCTAACGGCCCCCTTGCCCCGCCTCCCAGAGGATCTGCAGGCTGGTGCTAGCCTGCCATTGGCTGCTGGGACCCCTGGGAGGCGGGCTGTTGCCTCTGCCACGAGGCAGGCTTGCCCTGAGCACCATTGTGCTCCCGGATGGCGAAGCCTACCTGCCCGCCCTAGAACTAGTCTGGGATTAGCTGGTCGCTCTTAGAGGGCTGGGTAGGAATTTTTTGCCGTTCTCCTGATTGGCCTTGGAGAACGGTTTTTTCGCCTACCTCAGACTGGTTTTTTAGTGCCTTGTGAAGGTGATGGTGTGTAGTTAGGAATTTGGCCACTGGCATAAGAGGTGCGGGGTAAGGGGATAACCAGATGGCTCACGGTGTCTATGCCAGGGCAGCAAGGGCGGGGGTGAATCCCAGCGGCTCCGATGATGCCTACCCGGCTCGAAGAGTTGCTGAGAGAAGCCCATTGACTGGCTCGAAGGAGCCAGCTGCCCAGGTCCCTTAGGGGGCAACTAAGACGGCCATCCAGTGTAATTACTGTGATTGGACTCGAGTTGTATGGTTCGCCCAATGAGATCAAGGGGGGTGATGGCTAGGATCACCACCCCAGGCAGTACTCCGCACCTGTAAAAGGGGGTGGGAGCTCCACCCCCTTTTGTCTCTGTCATAGTAAGTCAGTCCTTGTTGTCAACCCTCTGTATAAGATCAACAAAGTGGCCCAATTTATATCCAAGCAACAGTCTGCTGTCTTTATTGGGAGTGCGGGGGTAAAGAACTTTCTGATAGTGCAAACTGTTTGGCAGTGCAACAATCTGCCTAAGATTGTACTCCATCTTTGGAGGTCTTTAAGCAAAGGCTGGATAGCTATCTGTTGGGGTGGTGGTGTTGCAGCTATGGAAGCCTGCATTAGCAAGCGGGTGGACACAGTGAACTTGTACATACCTGCCAACTCTTAATCCTGTACCTGATAGTCTAGCACTGTGTGGTTCTTTTGTCTGGCGTGGAGTGTTTCTGCATGTAGTGCTGCCTATTCCTCGGAGGAATTAGCAGCAATGTGGAGTTCTCCACCCAGTGCAACAATTGGCCTCGTCTTTGTCTTGTTTGCCCATTGTCTTCTCTTATCTTTACTTTCGTTCACTTGCCATGACAAGGCTCATGTAGTTTCCAGGGGTAACAGCACACAGCGTAACCTAGAGCGGTATGTACATTTGTAGCACTGTTGTCTGTGTGACGTTTGCACACCAGCACATGCCCCCCCCCACCCGAACCTGTGCCAAAAGGGGAGAGGCGAAAGGAAAGATGCAAACGTTGTGATGGGATACATGAAGTGAGACTTTCTGAAGGTTGTTCTTTACTGCCTTCATTTCCCAAGGTTGTAGGGGGTTGCTGGAGCACGTGCTTTGCCTGAGAAAGGTCCTGCGGTCCGTCTCTGGCATCTTCAATTAAGAAATGCTAGCTGGTTAAGGACATGCAACGTTGCCTTCTGCCACCATCAGTCCACCTAGCGCAGATCTGTGTACGCTGCCTGACGCCTCCCAGACAAGGATTAAAAATAAAACCCCAAATGGCATCAAAATCACATTCCTTTACCCTGCTGGCCTTTGGACTGCCCTCCCCCTCCTAAAGAGGAACCTTTTCCATTTCTTCTGGGAAGTTTGGGTTTTGACAGATGTCTAGGGAAAGGAGGTCCCCAACATGGGGGAGCCCTGGGAGAACACTGCTTTGTTATGTGCACTGGCTGCCCAAAATGGGCGTGCAGGTGGTGCTTAAAGGAAGGAAAGCAAAGCAAGAAAAGAGCCCGACGCTCTGCGAGGTCAAAGCACAGGGCATTCGGCAGGAAGGAGTCTCAGCCAGCTTTATAGCATGTTGCATCTTTGTGAGAAACTTCTCTCTCTGTAATCTCCTTGCCCTTCTTAATGTTTGCTTTGCCTTCACTCCCTTTAATAAATGGCTTTTCTGCCAGCACCCGAGCTGCGGTTTATGGCGCCGTCACCTGCGCCTGAACTCGCTGCTGTAATAAAGCAGCATTAAAGGGGGAAGCGGGTGGCACGAGGCCGTTTGTTATTCCCCCTCCTGCGCTGTGCTGCTCGCAGTAACTAATGCAGCCTGGTGTGGAGGGAAAAAAGAAGGAAAGGGGTGGGAGAGTGCCTGCCTGCCTGCCTACCTGCTGCTGCTTCTGAATCCTACCCCAGCGCCTGGGGTAGCCTCTGGCTTGTGATGAAAGCCGGGTTTCTGGGGCTGAAATAAGCCAACCATTGGAATTCACTCTCTCTGTGTGTGTGTGTGCATAGACCCACTGACCCATGCGATGGTGTCATTGCAGTTGTGCTTGGAGACACTGCATTGACATCACAACTATTGCTAGGGAGATCAGTGGGATTCAACTGCAATGTGACTGGGATGCTTCTGGTGGGGTAATTTTTGTTGCATCTGGTTGGCAACATTTTGCCCCTCAATTTGGCTCAAACTTTGTTTCTTTCTCAGTCCTTTTGCTTCTTCCACTTCCAATATCAATCATTTCCCCTTTCCACACATGCAAATGTTCTTACTCTCCCTTTAAAGAAAAAAAGACTCAGGATCTTAGGCATCCTCTCCAGCTTTTGCAACTTTGAAATCTCCCAGCTTGACCCTTCTGCTGGTTAGTTTTGCCTTTGTTGCTGTCATTGCTAGAATGTTATTGCACTTGTTGAAATGAATTTGCTCCTCCAACAGTCTAAAAATTCTGCTCTGCAGATGTCAGTGGTGAACATTCTCTGGATGTGCAAATATGTGTGATATTCACCTTGAGATATCAGTAGGAGGACTTGACATTGAGAGGATCTGGCAGATGATATGCAACAACCCCTGGAGTATCTGCTGCTTTAATAGTAGATATTTCACAGGATCTACTAAGAGTTGCTGGGAGAAATATCAACAACCTCAGATATGCAGACGATACCACTCTAATGGCAGAAAGTGAGGAAGATCTAAAGAACCTTCTGATGAGGGTGAAAGAGGAAAGTGCAAAAATTGGCTTGAAACTCAACATTAAAAAAATTAAAATCATGGCAAACACTCCCATCACTTCCTGGCAAATAGAAGGGGAAGAAATGGAAGCACTGACAGAGTTTATTTTCCTGGGCCAAGATCACCGCAGATGGTGACTGCAGCCATGAAATTAAAAGACTTTTACTTCTTGGGAGGAAAGCTATGGCGAACCTAGACAACTTAATAAAAAGCCGAGACATCACCCTGCCAACAAAGGTTCGCATAGTCAAAGCGATGGTTTTCCCAGTAGCAATGTATGGCTGTGAGAGCTGGACCATAAGAAAGGCAGAGCACTGAAGAATAGATGCTTTTGAATTATGGTGTTGGAGAAGACTCTTGAGAGTCCCCTGGACTGCAAGGAGATCCAATCGGTCAATTCTACAGGAAGTCAAGCCAGATTGCTCCCTGGAAGGACAAATCCTGAAGCTGAAGCTCAAATACTTTGGCCACCTCCTGAGAAGAGAGGACTCTTTAGAAAAGACCCTCATGCTCGGAAAGATTGAAGGCAAAAGGAGATGGGGGCAGCAGAGAATGAGATGGTTAGATAGTGTCACCGAAGCGATGAACATGAAATTGGGCAAACTCCGGAAGCTAGTGGAGGACAGGGAGGCCTGGCGTGCTGTGGTCCGTGGGGTCGCGAAGAGTCAGACACGACTTAGCGTGAACAACAACTAAGAGTTGACATGATAGGTACTGTCAACTTCAGCTACAGCAACCCCGTGTAGACTGGAGCATGTGCAGACACAGGAGGGGCAGTATAGGAATGAGGACCCAGTACTATGAGTTGTGTTGGCCAGTAAGCATATAGCACAAGACTTGCTGCACTAAGAGGCTTGCTTGATCAGATCTAACCAAGCTCCTTATTTCTAATAGTGGCCAGCCAGCTGACTCTTATAAAAGGCATGAAGGTAGCTCCTTTCCCCTGGAGGATCTGTTTAGTTATCATGCTGATAGTTGTGGATAGCTCCATTTCCTATTGTTCCTTTTTATGGAAATCTAAACCAGGAGCTATCACCATATCTTGTGGCAGCAAATTCCATAAGATCATTATACACTGTATACGATTTCTGTCTATCCTAAAGCTACTACTAGTGAATTCATTTAGTGATGTCTGAAAGCTTTTGTCATCTTTCTTTTCTAAAAAGTCCCAAATACTTTAGCCTCTCCTTTCGGGAAAGTGCTTCGCCCCCTTGATCATTCTGGCGGGCTTTTTTTTCCTGTTCTTTTTGAGATGGGACAACTGGATCTGTGCAGCATTTCAAATGTAGCTGCACCGCAGATTTATACGAAGCCATTATGATGCTGGCTGTTTTATTTTCAATGCTTTTCCTAACGACCTCTAACACAGAGTTTGCCCTTTTCACTGCTGCTGAATATTGAGTGGATGTTTTCATTGAGCTGTCCACCACTGCACCGAGATCCCTTTCCTTGACAGCCAGCTTCAGATACCATGTTACCTATATGTTTTCCACTGTGAGGCAAATAGCTTTAAGGAGAGGGGCAGTTTAGGTGGGGAAAATGGCATAGATAAAATGGATGGACCCAATCCATGCAGCACTGTGCTCCTTGCTTTCCAGATCCTTTGTTGTGGCACAGGCACATCAATGACAGTGGTCCTCAAAGTCCAACTTGGATATTGGGGCTGCTGTAAGGAGCTGTTGGGTTGGTGAAAGTGTCCAACAGTGCCGCAGCTATCGCAACACTGTGGGCACCCAGGAGCTTGTGCCCTTACATGGGGGGTCTATGTTGGCCTCTGGGAGGGTCATGAAGGCCTGCAGCGCCCCCCCAGGCCTCCCTGATTTTAAAATAGCTTCATTTTTTTGCATGAAAACCAGAAATGGGATCCAGTTGACACACGCATAGGGGCATGAGCCTTGGGGTGCCTGTGTTGTTGCAATTGTTACAGTGCAGTTGGGCAGCCATTTCTGGCATCTTTAAGGGGGAATGGCCCATGTGGTGCTTGCTATGGTGGGGCACAACCCACCATTTGAAGAGCACTGATCTATGGCACAAATTTAAGCTGGTTTGAACTCAACTAAGTGCCAAAGATCAAGTCTTGTTTTGGAAAGATGCCGAGAGGTTTTGGGACATGCCTACACTACAGACCCTCATGAAGAATCCTAGGAATTGTGGTTTGGTGAGATGGCTAGCCCCAGTCACAGAACTACAGTGAGCGCCCAATCCTAGGCATGTCTACTCAGAAGTAGAGAATAAACTACAATCAATGGAGCTTACTCCCAAGGCAGTGTGGATAGGATTGCAGCCTGAGTTTCAGTCTGCGGCATACATGTGCCTTTTGTTAGACAGCCCTCCTAGAACCTTTTGACAGGCCTTTGACTTCCGGCATTCTGTAGGCAAGAGCTACAACAAGCTTGACATTAGCAAACTTAGCAAAAGAACTAGGACAGAGGGGGACATTCAAAGTATCAAGGTTTTGCTCATTAAGAGGTCTTGCCAGAACATCGTTTGATAAGCTTATAGCTTCATTGAAGGCTGGCACCAAAAGAGGCTGTTATCTCATTTGTTCCGATAGGGGGCACTGCAGCCCACTCTTCCCAGTGTGTTGTGGGAGGCGTGAAGTCCATTTCTTTGTCGTTGGTCGCACGTAGTTTTCTGCTCTCGTGGCACACGTTCATGGCCGATCCTCCCCACGAAGTGTGTTCAGCCGAAGCCTGCCCTGCAACCTGTGGCCAAATGAACACCGTCAGCTCAGCTCTGCCAAACAGGATGGTGACCTTCCGAAGAGGCCCAGCAGGGAGTCACACCAGCACACCTCCACCCCCATCCCTGTGTTCCAGCCCCATAAGGATTGCAATGATAGGTCACAAGGATGATCCCATCTCGTTCAGCATTTTGTTGCTTAGCTATGAAGTCCCTGTTGAAATAGGATGCTGAAGTAGAAGCAGCTTTAGTCTGAACACACTTTACAGCGCATTTGCAACACTTGGGCTGGCACAAGTGACTTGAACCATTGACCTAACTCCAAGTTAGCATTGTGCCCTGAGTTGCACAGGCCAATTACATGCTGGGTAAAGAAATCTTTTCTTTTGTCCAATTCTCCCAGCATTCAATTTTAGTGGATGTCCCCTGGTCCTGGTGCTGTTTGAGAGGGAAAAGAACATCCCTCAATCCACTCATCCATCCCATGCATAATTTTGTATGTCTCAATCATGTCCCTTTTTTCTAGACTGAAGAGCTCTCAATGCCTTTCCTCATATGTGCAGCCCAATAATTATTTTAGTTGCTCTATTCTGCACCTTTTCCAGTTCCACTATGTCCTTTACGATGACCAGAACTGTACGCAATACAGGCATGCCCCAGTATCTGCTGGGGTTCTGTTCTGGACCCCACCATGGATATAATACCTGAAACACTGGGAATGTCTTTTTAATGATAGGGAAACATCAGTGGTTTTGCTGCAATGAGATTTAAAAAAAGGGATTTGTTTAACGTTTCCCTATCTTTAAATAGGTGTCCCAGTATCTATGGTATCCATGGATAACTGAAACTGTGGATATCCAATCAGTGGATACTGGGGCATGCTTGTACTCCAGATGTGGCCTTGCCATCAATTTGTACAATGGCATTATATTCTGGCCTGTTCCCTCAACAGTCTCTGTTTCCTCACCACAACCTCCAATGTAGAACAAAGACCTTCTTGCTTCAATAGCTTCTTAGGAGTCATAGAATCATAGAGTTGGAAGGGACCTACAAGATCATCTAGTCAAACCCCCTGCCTGTAGCAGGAAATCCTCCTAGAGCATCTCCAGCAGGCGCCTATCAAGTCTTTGCTTAAAAGTCTCCAGTGAGGGAGAATCCACCACCTCCCTCGGCAATCTGTTCCACGGTTGAACCGCTCTTATCATCAAGAAATTCTTCATGTCCAACCAGAATCTCCTCTCTTGCAGTTTGTACCCATTGGACCTAGTTCTACTGTCAAAAGCAGATGAGAACAGATTTGTCCCTTCTTCCTTATGACAGCCCTTCAGATATTTGAAGAGTGCTATCATATCCCCTCTCAATCTTCTCTTCTCCAAGCTAAACATACCAAATTCCCTCAACCTTTCCTTATAGGACTTGTTTTCCGGCCCCTTGATCATCTTTGTTGCTCTGCTCTGAACCTGTTCCAGTTTGGCTGCAACCTTCTTGAACTGAGGTGCCCAGAATTGAACACAGTACTCCAGGTGAGGTCGCACCAATGCGGGGTAAATTGGAACCACAACTCATGCATAGAGTCATGCGTAGAACCATGACATGCATGACATTTGTCTCACGCTTTGAATCCTAGTGGGGAAACCAATATGCTGCCTGCCTACCTTTGTGCAAACAGGAAAAAATCATTGACATCTTTATATTGGAGCAGCTGCTTTCTGTTTTGGATGAGGACAGCAATGCAGAGCAGCACTTCAAATGTGATCTCATCTCGGTCCACGGATGAGAAGGGAGCTGGGGTGTCCTCACCTGTGACAGAGAAAACGATACGTTTTCTGGAGGTGGCCTCTCGGGGGAGGCCTTCGTTTGGCTCTGATACCAAAACCGAGGCAGGAAGTTGTGTGAAGGGGGAGTGGAGATGGGTTTGGCAAAAGACTGACTTTTCCTTGGTAAACTCCTCTATTCTGCCGTGCCGCCAGAGCTGAAGCAAAATTCAACAGAAAGTCAAAATGCAGCAAAACCTCAACATTTGACTTTTTTTTTTTTCCTTTTGAACAAGTTTCAGATTTCACTGTTGAAATTTCAGGATTAGCAAAAACAACAACAACAAAGGCCAAATAAAATTAGGTCTTGATAAGTTTTAATTTAGGGAGTAGTGTTATCTGTTTGCTAAATGAAATATTTTTATGCAGAGATGGCCCAAGAGACCTTTGCCTAAAGCAGAAAAGCCAAATGGTGCCAAACTGTGGTAAAAGTGCAATCATCTAAATCATTGAAAATTGGCTGTCTTTGGCCGTAAACCTGCTGCCTCCACCACCCCTTGCCCTGTGCATTTAATGGTACTGTGAAACCTGCTTATGCATCTCAAGTTTCTAAACCCTTTATGGCCTGGTCTATACATGTGGCAGTGTGAGACAACAGAATTCTAAGGAGGTAGAATGGGGTGCACCACTTCAAATGCAAAGTTAGGGATCATATTTTGGAGTGCTCCTTTATGCAGGTTGACAACTAGTACAACAGGTAGAAAACTTTGAATCCAGTCACTTTGGTGTACTTATTTTTAATGCCAGATGCGTTATTTTTTTTTAACTATATAAGGGGGTATTTTAAAACGTGTTTCATCTCTCCCCTGTAGCCTGAAGTGGTACAGTCTATTCTATCACTTCCATTCTGTGGCATGTGTAAACCAGGCCCAAACCTAACAGAATCCAGACTTTGGAATTGGGGTGGGGAGAAAGAACACCATTCAAATTAAGAATATAGTGTACATTGCATTTTGACAAGCAAATTTAAAGCTGGAGACATGGCTTTAAAATATCTCCCCCTCCAACTTAATTCCAGCTCTATGTGCTGTATTGGCTAGCTAAATCTCCTTCACCAGTTGCTATCTTCAGGGTCCGATCCTAACCTGGAGTTAGGCCTGCAAACCTTGGCCAGCACAAGGGCCACTGTAAAGCATGTTTTGACCACTCTTTGAGTCAGGGAGGACGGCTCATGACTGTGTGCTGGCCTTTCTGACTCCAAGAGTAGTCCAAACATACTTTACAGCGTCCCTTGTGCCAGCCAAACTTTGCTGGCCCAACTGTGCCTGCCTAACTCCAGGTTAGGGTTGCACTCTCAGTCTGTAACCACCACCACCACCCCCCAGCTGTCCTTGCTTAGTGTATGGGCTTTATAGCTAAGGAGTGACATGGATCTCACTCATCGTAGTAGTAAAGGGCTCACCTTCCCTGCGTGTCAGCCAAATCCAGGCTCCGAAATTAAGCTTCTCGGATTCCAGGGCACTGATTTCTAGAACCCGCACAGCATCTGGGTGGTCTAGATCCCTCTGGAAACGTAGCAGAAGCCACCTAGCAAATATGGGCCAATACAAAAAGCTGATTGCCACAACGTCTCCCCCAACACCAGTATGGACCCATCATTAACCTGCTTGCAAGCGTCTCATTGGCTGGGTCTGCTGCAGAGAGCACACTAAGTCTTTGGCCCTGGCATCTGCTTTGAATGGTGCCTTTTAGAAAATCAAGGCCCACGGATGGGCAAAGTCCCCCTGGAATTATATTATCAACCCCAACCCTGCAAATATGGCTTCAGTACTTGCATCCATGACTCATTTATTTTGATTTCTTCACCTCCACTTCATTTCCCAACCTGTAGTGGATAAATAAAAATGCCAGAACTGCAGCCCAGCTAGCCATTCTCTTTGGACTGCAGTTCTACACAGTTACCTGAGAGTCAGAACACAATCTTATGTCTACTTGAAAGAAAATCCCATTGTGTTCAATGAGGCTTACTCTGAGGAAAGCATGCCGGAGAATTGCAGCCTCAGAGCACAATCCTAACCTGCAGTTAGGCCAGCACAAAGGATAGAGTGAAGTATGTTTGGACCATTCTCGGCGTCAGATGCCAGCCCACAGATGTGAGCCATCCTCCCTGATTCAGAGAGTGGTCCAAACGTGCTTTATGGTGGCCTTGGTGCTGGCCAAACTGCCGGTCTAATTCTAGGTTAGGATTGTGCCCTTAGGCCCATTGAACTCAGTGGAACTTACTTCTGCATAGACATGCATAGATTTGCCCTAAAGGTCTGCAGTCGCCCTGCATCAACCTGCCCATTCAACACTGAACCAAGAAAGCCTCTGTCATGCTTCTGAAAACTTCTCCGGCCATTGGAGGAAAGGGAATTCCGTGAACTTGGGGACACAATTAAGGATACTCTCTATGTTTCCTCATAAGGAGACAGGAGGAAAATATGGTGCTGCTGCCTACTGCTGAACTGCTTGGCTCAACTGTCCTTACACCCACTGACGGAGGCTCTCCATCTTTTCATGCAGAGGCCTTTCTTGGCCCTTCTGAATGAAAAGGCCACTGTTCTTCCACTGAGTTATGGCCCATCTGCTAGGCCAGTGTTTCTCAACTGTGGGTCAGGACCCGCTAGGTGGGTTGCGAGCCAATTTCAGGTGGGTTGCACTGCACCTAGGGCAACCATAATTGAAAATATAGGAGGATGGGACACTGGAAGGAGTGACTGTATGGTTATTTTGCTTGTGTCAAGGCTGTAAATAGGTTTTTTTTTCTGGTTTACTTTGCTTTTTGGGAAATAGCTGAGAAAGAGCCCAACTGATTGCTGCATTCTCAGGAAAGCAGCAGGTACTGGCGTCACAATGATGGCACTTCCAGCCATGACATCACTTCCAAGGGATCCTGGATAGATTTTCATTCTAAAAAGTGGGTGTATTAGAAACGGCAGAAGATACCCCCAAGAGATAGGGAATGGTATCAGCAATGGCCCCTTGTCCAGGTAAACCAGGGATTATGGGGTTAATTCCAGAACTCCTGCAGCAGGAACACAGCTGCGGGCTGATAAGGGCTCTGGCTCTGAAGGGAGGTTAGCACAGGTGCAGATGGGTGTGGCTGATGAATTAAAGCCTGCCCACTGATTGGCTGGCCTCAGTATAAAGTTGGAGGCAAGAGCTGCAGTAAGGCACCTGGGTAGGTGCTGGAGGAGGGCACCGGGTAGGTGCAGGACGGGCGGGCGGGCGGGCGGGCGGGCGGGCGGGGACTGATTGATGGAGTGCTGTCTGGACTGCCTGCCTGAAGGACTGGATGGATTGCTGGACTGGATAAAGGAAGGTAATCTTATTGTGGGGAATAACCAGTGGGAACCATTGTATGGCTGCCACGCCCCTGGAGCCACCAAGCGGAGGAGGCAGTTTTAGCTTAGGCAAGCTGACTGCCTATTGTTTGGTGGTGGGGTTTGTTGGGAGGGTGTTTTGAACTAAGCCAGTGAGGAGGGCAGTCTGGAGGAGGCTGGCCAGCTGGTGATTCCAAGCAAAGCTGCTGGAAGAGAGGAGGCCCAGTGGGTGACTGAACCCCCTCCCTCTTGCCTATCTCTGAGGCCGCTCTGGAGGGGAAACCAGTTAGCCTAGTGTGGGCATTGGGGCCCTTGGGGAGGCCCAGCAGGGAATTTGGCAGAACAGTGGGTCCTGTGCTAAAAATTTTGAGAACCACTGTCCTAGACCAGAGATTTTCAACCTTTTTAATCTCACAACACACTGACATGCTGAAATTGTCAAGGCACACCACCAATTTTTTGACAGTTGACAAGGCACACTGCGCTGCCAGTGGCGGGGGGTGGGTGGAAGGTGACATCCCCCAAAGGCCCTACTAATAAATTATCTTCCCCCAAACCCTGTGGCACACTTGTGGACCATATATGGTACACCAATGTGCCATGGCACAGCGGTTGAAAATTGCTGCCCTATATGTTGACAGATGGGCGAGGTGAAGGTGCAACACCTAGGAGTCATTGTGGTATAGTGGGTAGAGCAGTGGTTCCAAAACCTTTTAGCATTGGGACCCACTTTTTAAAATGATACTCTAACTGGACCCACCTAACTTTACAAGATTTTTAAAAAGGAAATTTTACCTTGCCAGCTGCTCAAGCCTGTTTTTACTATTAGAGAGTGGGCCTCTGTCCCTTTGCTGAGCTTTAAAGAAAATCAGGACCATTCTGGTGGCCTAGCATTACATTTCGCCTAGCCTTCTATAGGAGTCAAGGTGCATTTGCTTACTCCTGAGTAAACTAGCACATGTGGCTCAGTTTCCCTTTCCATAGAACCCAATACATTTGTCAGCTTGCGGGGGGGGGGGACTTCCTTCTTGAGTGTTTTTTTTTTGGGCCTGCATTCATCAGATCAGGACCATTCTGGTGGCATTGCGTTCCTCTTGGCCTGCCCTTTGAAATGGACTGTGCCACCCCTGCTTACTTATGAGTAAATGCACAGTGCGGCTCAGTTTCACTTTCCAAAGGATACAGTGCATTTTCCCTGTTAGCTATCAGCCTGCCAGTTTCATGACCCACCAATAATCAGGTCAGGACTCACAGTTTGGGAAACACTGAGGTAGACTAATAGAGAAACCTGGCTTCAGATTACCACACTTCCCTGAAGCTTGGCATGTGATCTTGGGCTAGTCATTCTGGGTAACTTACCTCACTGGGTTTTTTGAGAATAAAAAAGGGGGAGGAGAGAACATATATGCTGCCCTCAGCTCCTTGGAAGGAAGGTGAATAAAAATGTAACTAACAGGAAAAAAACAACACAAATGCAGTTTATTATAAAGAGAATTGGCTGTGGCTTCTTCTTAATACCTTTGGGATACAGATGTTTACTGTGCAAAATAAATCATGCAAATTTGTGCAATTTGCATACGTTACACAAGTAACAGTTTTCAGATGGCTTGGCAACAGAATTTAGTTAGCTTTAGATGCTCCTGCCAACCTAGCAGTTCGAAAGCATGTAAAAACGCGAGTAGAAAAATGCGAGTAGGTACCACTTTGGTGGGAAGGAAACCATGTTCCGTGTGCCTAGGCGTATAGTCAAGCCGGCCACATGACTACGGAAGCTTGTCCTCGGACAAATGCCAACTCTACAGGCTTAGAAACAGAGATGAGCACCATCCCCTACAGTCGGTCACGACTAGACCATTCGGTCATGGGGAAACCTTTACCTTTTAGATGCTGGCAGAGAATGATTCTGTGTTAGGATCACTTCTGTGGGTGACTCGGCAGTGTCAACCCATTTGAGCATGGATGGGAGGGTTTTTTTTTTTTTACCTGAGGCAAAAGAGCAGCTTTTCCTTGGAAACTTTTTCTATGTGGTTGTATAGCTCTGGGTCCACATGTTTCAGGAGTTCTTCACAGATTTCTGTTTCAAAAAGGAAAAAGAATGGGGTCCTAGGCCACACACCCAACCCCATCTACTGCTGCCGCCACCCTCCACAGTCTGCAGTTTTCTCTGGGATGGAACAAAACTGGAACAGGCTGTGACAGGGAACATGTGGCTAAGATTGCCTATGTGGCAAAAGAGACATGCACACCTGGGGGTGAAGCGTATTTCACATGAAAAATGACACATGGGTGATGCTGGGGGCTCATTAAAGCTTTCAGTTGGATCTTCTGTTCATAACTCTTAGTCCCATGTGTCACAGAAGCCAAAAAATCAAGCAAATTAGAAAATATATATAATTTGCCTCGGAGCACAATCCTAACCTGGAGTTAGGCCGGCACAGTTAAGCCAGCAAAGTTTGGCTGGCACAAGGGTCCCCATAAAGCACGTTTGGACCACTCTCGGAGTTGGGGAGAATGGTGCACGTTGTCTGTGTGCCGGCCTCTCTGTCTCCTAGAGTGGTCCAAACATATTTTATGGTGTCCCTTGTGCTGGCCAAACTTTGCTGGCCTAACTCCAGGGTAGGATTGTGCCCTGATTTTGTGTCTTCAGCATGAAACCTACTGAATTTTGCTTTATTGCTGAGTTGCATGCAATCATACCTTGAGATCACCTATACAATCCTACCATCTCTCCTTCCAAGCCTAATATACAGACAGAAGCATGGTGACAGTACCTCTATTCCCCTGCCAATTCAGTATCCACCTTCCCTTCTACCTTCATCCTGCTTCCTAATGACTACCTACTCCTGTCTCTCCTTCCAGTGGAAGACAAACGTACTATTTAAAGAGAAGTCGCAGCAAATCCTTCACCTCCATTGTGAGAAGAGCTTCCTCCCAACTTTTCAGTTTTCAGTGTACATTCTTGCAGCTTGGACACTGGGTCAGCCATTCATCATGCGCCTTCTCCATTTCTTAAAATGGGCAGCCTTTTAAAGTGTTGTTTTTGAAAATGCTGTACGCATGTAAGCTTGTTCTTATGCTCATCCTTTGTCTTATTTTTTTTTTAAAGAAATATTTTTAAATAGCTGCACAACTGATCTCTCAAGGGCAGGGGTGCATGGGTTGATGATATCTGGACATCAGCCAATCTGTGCTGTCCACAGCTTGGTTTGGCTACATACTTGTAGAACTTTTTTTTCTCTCCATAGGTTAAACCTGGAGAAGGAAAGGTACGTTTGGATTGTCATGATGGGGGTTCTTCCAGACTAGCCTCACTGCTCTTCAAATGTTACATCCCGCACTGCTCCCCCTCTCACGTGTCTTGCGCCGCACGCCCATGGTGGTAAAGCTCCATGCTGAGCGTCGCATGTAACCCACGAAACACCAGAAGGCCTCAGTCTCATTATCCAGAGTCTCCAAGAAACGGCTGGCAAAGTCATTCATGCCCTGGCAGTATCCGGTATCTGCAGAGGAGGAAAGACACTAGAAGCATGGCAGAAGCACTGATGCTGTCCTGTGAATAACATTGAGCAAAAAACGTAATGTGCAGTGTTACTGACATTCTTATAAATGGAGCTGAATGAAACGTGCAGAAGAATCATAAGGACACAGAGCCCTAGGATTCACGTTTTGCACATTCCTTATTCTTTTTGTGCAAAAGTGCACACATCCCTATCACAGGAGCAACAGGAAATGCTTTTGACGGGCATGTTCCAGCCTTCAGCAGGTCCTTCCTGAACGGCTACAAAACCTCTGAAATAGCAATACGGGAGACCAGAAGTATTGTACCAGTTGCGCATGACAAGAGGAGGGCAAGAATGCTTCTGGATCACGGAAAAATGTAATGCAGTGGTATTCAAACTTTTTAAACTGGGACCCACTTTTTAGAATGGCACTTGTGTCGGGACCTACCAGAAGTGATGTCATTAACCTGGAAGTGATGATGTGGCAAAGTGACATCATTAAGCAGGAAGTGCTGTCATTGTAACATAATAAAATGACACTCCTGAAATGCAAATTGGCATTCTTGGATTTCAGCAATTGTACAACCATGAAACAGAAAGCAAGTTTAGGACAAAAATATAATATAACAGCATTGAACTAAAAACAAATTAAAAAAAAACACATTCACTTGAAAATTCAAACTCACTAAAAGAATATAACAAGAGTAAGGCCTGCAGTTTCCAAGATGGCTGCTCCCAGATTTCCACGACCCACCTGACATTAGGTCCTGACCCACCAAGTGGGTCCCGACCCACAGTTTGAATAACACTGATGTAATGTATTCAGTCCCTAAACCTCTTTTAGAAAAGCTCTCAACCTCTCTGATAAACTGTTTGGATTCCAAAGGACTTGGCAAAATTAAAAGTGCCAAATAACTGATGAATGGTAGAAATGCAAAGTGTCAAGAATCGAGAGGAGGGAGGTGAATGGGGCAGGGGAACTGGCAGGCGCAGAACTGATGGCATCAGCTGAGATTCCTGGAAGGAAGTACAGCTGTGCCCTCACCTTGATGGAAGGCCACGTATGTGATGAGAATGTTCCGGAGGTAAAGCAGTTTCACCAGCCCCTCACGCCTGCAAGGAGAGAGGAAAGCCATACTAATTCTCGTGCTGCGGGGAGGGTGGACGCATTATGATCCACCTCTGAAAAATGTTCAGCTCAGTCAGGGTGGGGAGGGATGGTCTCTCACTGGAAGAAGGTTCGGTGACGGTCTGTTCGGGGTACGTCCGCATCGATGTCTCGCAAAGCCTTTCGGAACTGTCGCTCATTAATGTACTGGAAGGGTATGCTATGCTGGTGAAAGACAGAACTGTGTTAAGGTGGGCGACGTTAAGGAAGGGTTGGAACCACAGGGCTGATGTTGAGTGAGACTGATGCTACAATTCTATACCCACTTCCCACATTGAACGTACTTCTGAGTTGCCATGCATAGGATTGCACTTTGAGAGTGCAATCCTAAATTGTGCTAGAATGGCGAGGCCTGTGCCATATCCAGTGCACCTTAGGTGCACTGGGGAGCCTCCCTGGGGCCTACCCTGTTCGCGGGCGCATACCCTCCCCATAGGGTTCCTCAGATCTGCGCCTGCTAAATAACAGGCACAGAGCCAAGGAAGCCGCATGGCCCCAATCGAAGCCATACGGCCTGGGGATGGAGTCTTGAATGTGGCCTTCCAGCTGCATCCCAGCCCCTCCCTGGGCCAGCACGCCAACCAGCCTGCCCACCCCCCACCCAGCTCAGGGGTGACCACCCCGCCACCCAGGGACAGTGATTTCCACACCATCACAGCTTCTTTTCTTTTCTTTTTTAAAAAAGGACGAGGCTCAACTCTGCTTGGAAGATAGACATCCTCTAAAGGGGGCTCAAATGTTCTGTATGCTACGTGGTTAAGATCCTGTTTTGTCTGTAAAAGGAAATCACTCTGCACATACTGGCATGCCCCGGTATTCCCTGGGGTTCCGTTCCAGACCCCATCGTGGATACCTGAAATTGTGGATACTGGGGATGCCTTTTTAAAGAAAGGGGAACATCAATAGTTTTGCTGCATCAAGGTAAAAAAAAAAAGATATTTGTTTAATGCTCCCCTGTCTATTTAATAGGCTTCTCAGTACCCAAGGTACTCATGGATAACTGAAACCATGGATACCGGGGCACACCTGTACTTGGTCTGACTTTTTTTTTTTAAAGTTATTGTACTTATCCCAGGGCTGAGCCATAGCACCGAAAACAGATTCCAGGCCTAAGATCGGCTGATCTCAAGTTCAGGTGCAGCGCAGCTCATCAGTCCTCTGGCCTAGTTTTGGTATTATTGCCCACTTCAAGGAAATCAATTTCTACTTGGTCTCTCACCTTGACCCGGATATCTATGTCGGCTTCAGATTCCCTCTGGTCATTATGGTACTTCTCAATGGCCAAGGAAAGCTCCACTAAAGGGGTAAGTGGGAATTAAGTACGACATCATCAGTCAGGTGGGGTCCTCATTGCTCCATCCAGGAGAGGGCCTTAGGGGAATAGAGAGTCAGATAGCAGATAGATCTGCTATTCCTTAAGGGAATAGCAGAGTTTGATTAGCACTTACAATCTGAATTAACCTTCATGTTGGTGGCCCAGGGAAAGGACTGTTTCCACGAGTACTTCATCCACAGGTACTGCGAAAGCATTTGTTCGTCCAGCTCCCGCCTCTCTTCAGTTGTGGATTTCTCAGGGTACACTCCGAAGAGGTACTTCCAGACAATCTTTCTCTCACTGGGATGTGTGCCTAAGACAAGGAATTACAGCCATGCACTGCAGCCCAAGTTACATCAATCATCACATTGAATCAGCTCCTCATCCTAGTGATATACGTAATAGGGGTAGGGGAAAATGTTGATAACAAAATAAAAACACATCACACTGCTTTCTCACTTCTCATTTTTGTAAACAACAAAACCCCAAATCCCCCCAAAAAAGAAACACAGCCATTTTATTTGGTTTTCATTTATTACTTAATGCACGGATAATGCCTGTGGCTTCATCCGCTGACACTATGCCACCTACCTAGTACACTTTTAATGTGATAAATTACAATCACTTGTAATCACTCATAATACTGTCACTTTATTATGTGCAAGTATTACAAGTGATAGTATTACAAGTGGTTACAAGTGAGGATGGAAGGTACTCTAAAATGTGTTAGGGACTAACACATAACACGATGTTATGTGGTTTTATTCAAAATTTACATTACATTATAATTATAAAGTAAATTTTGAATAAAACCACATAACACCGTTCTAACTTTGGAAAACACCAAAATCTGTGAAAAAATAAAACCATTTTCTCTCACCTCAATGTATTGAGAATTATGACGGGTGGAGCAGAATCAGAGTTGGGATTACTGCCCATTGAGTTTCCTCTTGCAAATATATGACTGGAACCTTGATTGGGAGGCAGGAGTCATTGTGGGGAAGGGGTGATTTGGAACAGAAAGTGGTTCGGGGAAAGAGGTCACTCCAATTGCCTTTTCTGAGTAGTTTCAATAGGGAAGCTGAATTCCATGTCCATTCCCACGTTCTGTGGTTCTCCGCACTTGTGCAGAGTCATAGAATACGGACAAACCTGCTCCCGGCACCCCAGCCTTGGTTTTAAATTGCAAAGCAAGAATGCATTCACAGGATCTCTTCCTTAAGACAGAACTCAACCGTGTCCATTGATTCTGAGTCTACACACTCCTTAAGCACCTAAAAAGAGACTTGCTGGTTCAGGCCAAAATCCACCTAGTCCAATATTCTTGGCAAGAATTTTTCCAATGCTCAGTAAGCATGAGGTGATTAATGAAAAACCAGCCAGTGTCCTACCCTTGGACCCATATCTACTTTCTGCCCAGTGCCCACCTTTTTAAAATTTGTTGTTTCATTCTGTTGGGTCCCTTGGGAAAATAAAATCAGTTATGACTTCTATGAGATCTGTGGCCCATAGTGGAACATGATGGGGATGAACTGCTACTTGTTTCTTTGCTGACTTGCTTTTTGGCCTGCAGCAGCTCCCTGCTAGCGATGAGCAGGTGGTCTTAGTCCACCACCCCTTAGAGAAACTGCCAATTTGCCTACTGCTACCGCACATACTTTGCAATACTAGCAGCGTATGGTGAACACGTCATGACTCTTCTGGTTGTGGGAATCAGACAAACATCTATGACAGCATCAGATAATGCTCTCCTAGTATACACACTTATGCTTTACTGCTTTTTTTTTCCTCCAAAGCCTGTTAGTTCCGTTCTGCAGTTGTGGGAATCAGCCTAAGTTTTGTGTGTGGTCCATGCTGTCCATGGGCGGAGGGGAGGATGCCACAACCCAAGATCACCACCCCACACGCGTCCCAAATACGCAAATTGTGATGCTACCTTTTTCATAGACCATTTTGCGCATGCGGAAGACATCCAGCCGCCCAGCAGCATCAAACAAGCTGTAGACGGATTCAGCGGGCAGTGATTTCTCTCTTTCGGTTTGGGTAGTAGCTGTGCCATGATGCTGGCTCCTAGATGGGTCCTGCTGGATTCTTTTTCCCTGGTCCTTTGCTGAGAGTTGAGTGTTCATTCTGTGTGATCCCGTGAAGCAGAACATAATAGATTTTAGAATACCTTCCATCCTCTGTGCCAGAGGCACACAGTTATCCCTTACAATGGAGTAACATGCATCAGAGCAGAAGCAAAGTTTCAAACGCACTTAGAGTGGAGCTGAGTTCCCCAAGCTGAAATCTAACAATTTTTTTTTTTGCTACTGAAGAACCTTTAAATATCAGCTTCAGAGGCTGGGAAGTTCTCATAGTGCTGTGGATTGGCCACCCCTGCCCTACAAAGAATGAAACATTAACGTACAGTCCTATATGTGGCTTGGGGCCGCCTAGTGGAAGCTAGCGAAACCAAGAATAGGGGAAGTCTTCATTCTGTGGAAACGTATTACTCTCTGCCTCCGTCTCATTACTTTTCTTATTTATCAGCTGCCATTTTCGTAGAATGAATGAAATTTAAATGAATAATAAGTTTTACTTGGATCTTTTTTTTTTTTTTTGTAATCAGCATGATTCAGAACAATAGAGAAATGTGACAATTACAAAGAAAAAATGCCATGCTTAAAATGAGAACGGAAATATAATTAGTAGAAAAGGCAAACATTAGCAAATGCTTTGACCAAAAAGAAAATTGCTGTGGGCCAGATAAGATAATGTGGTGGGACAGATGAAACCCCTGGGCCATAATTTGGAGACCCCTGGAATAGAAGACGCAAGTTGGATATCATATCCACGAGCAAGGGAAATGCCCCAAGCAACAACTGGGGGACACCATGAACCTGTGCTACAATATATACTGTTTTTGTAATTCTTTCCCTGAAATGTAAGTGAAAAGATCAGCATACTTGAGAACCCTGGATAAAATGGACTTTAAATAATCACATCTCTCGATATGAGGCTGTGAAAAATTCACGAAATCAGTCTACTTTTTTAGCTCCTTATTTCATGTGTTTTTGCATTTTGGCTAAAATGCATTTCAGAATTTATTACTGACATCTCAAGGACTAGAAACTTAAAGAATGTCACAGGTTTGCTTACATCTGTGGCCTGCATAGATCTGAAGGTGTAATTGGGTTACTTTTCCCCTCATTATGTCCTAACAAATGCACATTCATTCATACAATTGCACTCTGATGTGTGTGCACACACATGTGTGCATGTATGTGTGTGTGTGTGCACATGTTTCTCTCCCCCCTCCCCCTTTGTTTCTTACAGAAGTTCAGACCTGAAAAAGAGTCCCAGGCATGGGAACAGAGCCCGCAGCAGAGGAGAACTGGAAATCAGTTGGAATAACCACTTGGTCTGGTGCTTTGCAAATTGTAGCAGCAAGGTGATGGTTTCTCTGTGAAGCACACAGACACTTGGTTAGCTCTGGCATAGAACCAATGGGGAACAATTCAGAAGGTAAAATTATTGGGAGTGGGAGTAGTTCATGAGAGAAGCTACATGTCATGCAATACGTCTTGATGCTGGCACAGGTATCTGACACTTAACATAAGAGCCAGGATGGTGTAGTGGTTCAGGGTGAGGACAAAAGAAGGGGAGAAACTATGCACACCATCCTGAGCCCCTTGGAGGAAGGGCAGTGTAAAAATGTGAAAAGCAAACAAATGTGAGAATATAGAAGAGCCATACTATGTCAGAGCAAAAGATCATCTAGACCAGTAACCTGTTGGCAACAATCTGGTTAATCAGATGCCCCTGCAATGCCCACAAGCAGGGCATGGGGCAATGGTCGTCCCATGTTATTTACCCTCATGAGTAAATAATCATAGCTCCATCATAGCTCATAGCCATTGAAAGACCGGCCCTTTGGGTGTATCTAATCTCCTTTCAATCTATCTAAGCCAGTGGCTGTCACAAATTGACTTCCACAAGTATGTGTGGCCTGAAGAAAAACTTATTTTTGTGTGTCTACTGCCAATTCACTGGACACCGGGTGTTCTAGTATTATGAACTTACTGTACTGCTTGTAACCAGCTCCACAGGAGCTGATAGGCCAGGCTACTGAGTTCCACAGCCTTCATCCCCTGCCTCCTGGTGCCGTAGGCATAGGGGCTATGCAAGGACACAGATGGACATGGCCCAGGGTCCTCTCCCTGCTTGCCTGCCTGCTTGCCCGCCTGCCGCGGAACTTCTCTCTGCTGATATCTGTGGAATCTTCAACTTCTATGATCTCATAATGGCCCCTTGAGCTGCAGGAGCCCATCCAAAACAGGCAGGCATAGTTGGTTTCCCATTTGCCTAGTTTTATATCCGATGGGATTGTTTTTCTTGTTTTGTTGGCATGCCATGGGATTGGCAGCGCAATCCTAAGTAAGGCCGATATAGCAGGGACATAGCCTAAGCCCAGCAGGAGGCAGCAGCAGCTCAGTGCAGGGCAAGGAGAGGTTTTCCCCTCGTACTCGGGTAAGCCTCAGCCAGCCCTATGGGGCTGCTTGCATCTGTGCCTGCTGTTTTGCAGGCGCAGGTGAACGTGCACAGCAGCGGCCTGAATTGGGGCCGCCCTGGCCGGGGACAGGGTTTAGGATATGGTACAAAGCCTGCTGTGCGCTGCCCAGTCACGGCCCCAGCACACCTCTGGCACACCAAGGCCCTGCGCTGACCAAGTGCTGCTGACGCTCAACTGGTGCAAGGCTGGCGCTGCTGATGGGCGCAGCGGTGCCCATGCACCAATGCTGCTGCTTGCGCCGGTCCAGCACCCGACTAGCCGGCGCAGATGCACTTGTCGGCACATTTGCGACAGCACTGGACCAATGCAAGAGTGTAGCGCCGGCGCAACGTAGGTATAGGATTGTGCTGTGAGATTACTGAAGGGAACTGCTTGGGGAACGTCAGGGTTGTCTTGCACCCTAGAGCAAAAATAGTCCTGCTTCTTGTTGCATTCTCTTAATGGATTGAACATTTTTATTAAGTATTAAATGGCACCTGGCTACAATGAACAGACCACTGCTGCTGCTGTTCTGTCACTGTCGTCCCCAGCCTGGTAAGCTACCGAGAAGTTTGCTGAGCAACACAGGGGCAGCAGTGGGTCAGCTCAGCTGGAGTGTAACTAATTGATGTGGGCATAATTGGGGGCCTGGTCAGGCACATACTGAGGGTCCATAGCCCTGAAGGGGCCCACATTGGTGCCTCGCCATACACCTTGAGCATACAAGTTCTGAGCAACAACAACAAAATGGCATCCTCAGGCTCTGGCATGAGGATGCCAAATGGATAATCGGACAACTCCTGCTGCTATGAGCCTTTCTTGCTTTTCAACAAGAATGCCAGATATGTGGTGGGGGTCTTTGTAGTGAGATCCACAATCCCCAGCCCTCAACTCAGTGATGTCATCAGGGGGTATGCGGGGGTACGCGAGTACCGGTTCCTAGGATTACACCTGGCCCCGCCCATTCACCCGTCCACTCGTCGACTCCGCCCCCTGCAACGTTTGAATTTCCTGCACATTTGAGTTGCCTGCGTGTTCTCAGAGCCAGGCAGGCAGGCAGGCAGCGAGTGGAGCCTTGCCTTGCCTTGCCACTGAAAAATGAGCTGCTGTGGGGTTTTGGAACTGTTGGGTCACTTTAACATGATACCAGTCCTCCTTAACATGTTCTGGGGGTGCTGTGGAATACTGTTGCAACTGTTGGGTCAGTTTAAAATGGTCTGAGGCCTCAAAAAGGGTTTTTTCATGTCACTTCCTGCCACAACATCACTTCTGGCTTATGACGTCACTTCCGGTGGGCGGGTCCCGACACGTGCCAATAAAAAGTGAGTACCTGTTCTTAAATCATTCAGATGACACCACTGCCTCAACTCTCAGTTTTTGCCAAATCATGGTTCCCCTGCAGTCTTTTCAAAGCAATAGTGGGAATGGGAGGGCAGAACAAAATGTAACGGGCAGGCTCCCTTTGCTCCCTCCTGTAATATGAGCCCCAGAACACACAGCATACAGCCCCTGATTGGGGCAGCAACCGCATTGGAGCAGAGCAAACAAGCCCTTTTCTCCACCACACTCTCCCTCTCACGTTGTACATGAGATTTCTGGCCATGCAAGGAGTCGCTACCCTTTGCAAAATGGAGGGTGCTGCTTGAGAGCAAGCTGGAATTCTCACACAGAGTGTCCTACACAGAGGCCCCTGCAGATTTTTAGAGGTGTGCAAGGATGCTTGTGTAGCTGGAAGATCTGGAATCTTCTACTGCTTGCGTGAAGCCTCCCCGCCTTTCAACACAATGTCTCATTCACAAACCAAGAGGGCTAATTTGAAAGTGCACCCCCTTCCCTGTCGACTGGCTCCAGCTCCAGCTCTGGCAGCTGCCTCGCAGGTTCATTTGCGGAGCCCAGAGGAACACTAATTGCACTAATTAATATGGAGCAGATGCAGCAGAAAGCGGGCGGAGGCGGTGGGAGAATATTTCGGCAGGCAGAGGCGGCAGGATTTATGAGGGAGGTAATTCCCCGATTCCTTTGCTGTGCAGCCGCAGGGTAATGGAGCTGCCATGTGGAGAGCAATTTAAAGACACTTTCTTAGGGTGGGCAGAAGGAAGGGGTGGGGACTGGCTGGCAGCAGGGCCACTCCTGCAGCTAGGTAGTCAGAGAGCGGCTTTTAAGCTGGGCTCCACAGTAAGTAGCCTGTCACGGCAGACCAGCTTTGCCCACCACTTTGGTACTTCCTCTGCCAGAGCATGTGTTGGGTGTGTAGCACTGCACGCTCTGCAGCCAACAGCGAGGCTCAGCTGACCCGGCCAGTGAACTGTGTGCGCCTTTACAATCAGCTCCCCCAGAATCCTCTGCAGCACACAAAGGTTCCGTGATGGACATGCAGGTGTTTCTCAGTATCCACCTACACTGGCTCCCTGAGCTATGGACATCCAAATTGCAGGCATCTGATTCACAGACGCTTTCACGCAGGAGCAGGAACCCTTGGTGGTGCTTTTGCGCAGGTTTGCAAGCACTGGTTCCACAAGAGCAGGCTGTTTTGCGCCACATACGTTCTGACTTTCGGACAGACCTCAGGAACGGAACTGGTACATAGTTGGAGACTTAGTGCCTGCAGAAAGGGATCCCTCAAGGCAGAAAGGTTATTTCATCAAAACCACTGACCTATGATATTGGAACAGCAGGTGTGCATGTCTTAACCTTGGTCTCTGAAACAAGGCCCTTAGACTGAAGACGGGTAAACTGCTTTGAAATACAGGTGGCCAGGTTTAAGGGCCAAATTGTCGAGAGGCCCATCTAGTCACTCTAGGTCCAAGCCTGCATGGGGCAAGGGGCAGGGAAACCCTCATCTGGAAGTCTTTCCCTCCTAAAATGTGGAGAGTGACTGCCGTTTCTCTGTCAGGGGCTCTGTGCTTTTCACTGCTGCAGGGCCAGCTCCAGGAGCAGTAGGGCCCAATTCAGGGCATCCCCTGCAATTCCTGAGGGGGCCCCCACTCACTAAGAAGAATGCTTTTGGAGCTATGTGCAAAGCATGGCACCTGGAATTAGTTGGTAATGACATGATGACCTCACCACCCACTGTTTCCAGGAGGCCCACTTTGGGCCATTGGGAGGTAGGGGTACGTGGGAGGGCCCAACTTAAAGCTTCTGTGCTCACCCCACTGACAGCCCTTAGAGATCCCGGTTACAGCAGGAGGCGATATGCTCTCTGCACTAGTATGCCGCCCCCCCCCCCCGCCACAAAGCACGGGGCCCAATGTGATGACATTGGTCACACTGGCTTACAGCCGGCCCTGCACTGCTGCATGCATGACAAATACAAAAACCAATGCATGAAAAACAAATACAATTAAAGGGGCTTTAGTTCCCCCTGTACTGTACTGCAAAAGCTCTTGAATTCATAGAGCTGTTAGAGACACAGAGCCTCTGTGCCAGACAGAAAGGCTGACAACAGAGAGAGAGAGAGAGAGAGAGAGAGAGAGAGAGAGAGAGCATTAAAGGGAAAGCAGCTGTCTATAATTACCAAAGAGTGAAAAAATGTACTCTGAGTATACTCACGTATTCTTATTACAGCATACGTTCCTAGCCCTGATGGTTTTAGTCCCTGTTGGGGATTTTTGCTCTAGTACATAGAAATTCACCTCATGAATCTTTTCCCGGCACAGAGCTACAGAGTGACGGGCAGAAATTCAGCTAGTGTCTGCTTTTGCCTGTCCGAAACCTGCTTGATGGGACTCTGTTGTTTAGTAGCCAGTAGTCAAAATTAGACCAGAGGGACATGTGAGGATGAAGGGCTCTCAAGGATAATGAGAGCAGCTTACAACATTTGTATCCGGAACTGCCAAGATCCATCTAATTCTGTCCTATTGACAGTGACCTCGTACAAGCAAGAGGGATGGGATGTTTGCAGACAGAATACGAGGTAAAATCCATTCCCTGCCGCTGGATACTCATGATGCTTACAGTCTCTGGGCATGGAAGCTGTTGTGCTTCTGGAAATCAGGCTTGCAACCACCAACAGAATTGCCCTCCAAGTAGTTGGAAGTAGTTGTTCCAAAATCCTTAAAACTAGTTATTATTTAGTCTGAGAATATACAGTATGCTGCTAGTTCAAGCGGGCTAATGATGTTTCTCAGCACATTTGCTATATGCCACTTGGTTTTACTGCTCCTTTAAGAGTGGCATGAAACACAGATTTATCTTCACAGGAGAAGCTTTGCCTTCTACCCCTGCTAACTGGGCAAGAGGCACTTTTTCAAGTTGTGTTCTTATATTTAGCAGGGGGAGAGTAATTGTCCCTCTTCACCCCTATGCAGTGTCTTTTCTAGTGGCTGTTGCTGGTGGTGTTCTGCATTTGTTTTTAGATTGTGAGCCCTTTTGGGACAGGGAGCCATTGAACTTTTATTATCATTTGTCTGTAAACCGCTTTGTGAACTGTGGGTTGAAAAGTATATAAATATGGTTGGTTGGTTGGTTGGTTGGTTGGGTTCTACATGCTGCAAATGCAGGCTATGGTAGGCACAGGAGCATGGCCAGTAAAAAGGGTAGCAATCCATTTAATTGCTTTTTCTGTTTCAAGGGAGAAAACGAAAGACTCAAGCATCTGAGGCTTTCCTTACATTGATGAGGAAATCATGATCATTGACCATTTCAGATCACCCCTTACAACAAGAAAATCAGGATGGGTACCACTTGAATTTCCTCAATGCCTAGGTATGTCATCCCATTGTACCTCTATTGTGAACATATAATTGTGCCTGCCTGTCTTTTGCATTCTGGGTAGTGCTGAAGACTAGGGGCTTCACCAGCTGCTGCTCCCACCCCAAAGGCACAGGCACTTCTCACTGGACCCCCCCACTCTGCTGGGAATATGAGCCCAAGGGGTTTATATTACAGCAGCTGGAGGCTCGTAAAGCCACAGCCCACCTGCCTCACTGATCCCTAGTCTGGAACATGGAGGGGGGCTTGCTTTGGGGGGTGGGCAAAGCATCGCACCTGTCATGGCTCAGGGTGACTTCCCCCGTTGTGCTGAGATTTATATTACATGAGCATTCACATGGTGCTGGGTTACTGTGCAGCTTCTCCTCCTACCTGGAAGTGGGGTCTAACAGATCACAGCCATGAGTGGAGGAGCTCCTTTTATTCCTCTTCTTGGTTTCCCCCCCCCCACGTCCCCCAATCTCCAGGCCTTTTGCTATGCTGCTGTTATGCCTGGAACAACCTTTTAATGACCCCAGTGCTTTGAATTTCAGAAAAATATAGACTATGTATACATATATCAAGGAGCCATATAAATGACGCCACATGTATGTAAACTAACCCCTCAAAATCTTCCACGCTATCTGTTGTCCATGCGGACTTGCACAAAATTAGCTCTAATGTTGGCAGCCACTGACTTACTTTATAGGTGACTTCTTTGTCCTTACTATGGTTGGGATGGGAACTTGCCATTGCTAGTGATTTATATATTGACAGTACAGGAAAATTATCCAGACGTCTGAAATCCAGACATTTTAGTCCAAGGCTTGTTTTTGTGAACACTGACTCAAAGGTCTTGTGCTCATTCCCACGTATAGTGCAGGTACAGGCTGTAAGTTCTATTCACTGCTCTATGGTGTATACCTGTACAGACATTGTTGAAAAAGAGGTCAGCAAACACCCATATGGTTAATGGTAAAAAGAGGAGGAGGAAGCATTTCTCATTACGTTTATGCAATTATTCTGAAATCCAGAAAAATCCGAAATCCAGACACCTTCCCATACCAACCAGGGAGTATAAGGGATAAAAAGGTAAAGGTTTCCCCACGACCGAATGGTCTAGTCGTGACCGACTGTAGGGGACGGTGCTAATCTCCGTTTCTAAGCCTGTAGAGCCGGCGTTTGCCTGAGGACAAGCTTCTTTGGTCATGTGGCCGGTAGGACTATACGCCGTAGCACACAGAACGCCGTTACCCTCCCACCGAAGTGATGCCTATTTATCTGCTAGCATTTTTAGGTGCTTTTGAACTGCTAGGTTGGCAGGAGCTGGGACAAGCAACAGGAGCTTACTCCGTCACGCAGTCTTGAACTCCCAAC
Organism: Lerista edwardsae; assembly: GCA_029204185.1. Taxonomy (NCBI): domain Eukaryota; kingdom Metazoa; phylum Chordata; class Lepidosauria; order Squamata; family Scincidae; genus Lerista; species Lerista edwardsae. The sequence goes on along the minus strand of JAJKFI010000100.1, from coordinate 2,921,925 downwards.
CTTCCGGTCAGAAAGCCCAGCAGCAGCGGTTTAACCCACTGCACCACCACGTCCCACCGTATAAGGGATACCCAACCTATAATAGTTTTTTTTACGAGTTCCCTTTCTGATATAGGATGCAATTGATATATTTATATCCCTAATTGATATATTGATCTCCCATCCTATGGCATCCTGCCAAAGGGCAAAAATCAAGATATGGAGTGGTAGTCTGATCCATCACTATAGATATTTCATGTAAATTCTGGATTGGAGGGTTTGTTTTCTGGAATGGAAGCTTTCCCAAAACTATGCTGAGAATTATTTGAAACTTGGAGGCCGTAATGGCCTCTTGCCTTGCTTTTCTAAGCAAGAGAGTTTGGAAAAATAAGAAGGGGGATTTTATCTCATTGTCTTCCTTTCGGATCTGAGCCCCCCTACCAGCAGCATGGTGTGCCTTGTCGATTGTACAAAAACTGATGGTGTATCTTGATAATGTTAGTGCCTTGTTAGTGATGAATACGGTTGGAAATTGCTGCTCTAGAGCCTCAGACTGGGGATCTATGGATTCAGATCCCTGCTCAGACATGAAGCTCACTTGGTGATCTTGGGGCAGTTGCATTCGCACAAGCTACTTCACAGGGATCCTTAGAGGAAGGGTAGGACCAAAAGATATGTGCTATTTGTTTCCCCTCCTCATTAGAACATCAGGAGAGGCTGAGTACTGGATCCTGCCAAAGGCATCCTGTTTCCAACAGTGGCCCCCCCAAGTCCACAAGCAGGAGAGAAAAGCGGACTCCTCTCTTGCCATGGCTCCCCTGCAGAAGCCTACTGGATTCAGAAGCAAACTGTTGCTGAGCCTGGACATGATAAAGGCCACTGAACATCCCAGTGTCCCCTGCAAGTTTTGGCACAGTGATGTCAGGTTGAAGATTTGAATTCCATGTTTCAGTACGGATATGAAATTTGGTAAACAAAAACCGGACTTAAAAAAAGAAAGAATGGATTTTATATGCAAAACCTGAGATTTTCTGGATTTGAGGATCCCCCTCTTTGTATGCACTAGCCTAGCAATTGTGCTGTCTTTTTTTTCTCTTTGAAATTCATTCCGTTGTCATTGGTAGCCTCTTGATTTTTTTCTGAGCCACTGACACAAAGAGACTGCTTGCTATCCTTGTGTTAGCCACAAGGGGGCCTCTTCGGGCTACCAAATTTTGAAAGCTTTCCCATTACCTCTACTATAGAGGCAAACCACTCACCTGAGATCTGATCTCTGGGTGGTGAGGAAAGCAGTGCTAGATATGGAGAGAATCCAAATCTGCAGTTCATTCCTGCTTTTCTTTCACCCATTGCAGGAAGTTGCTGCTTTTTTCCCTCTTTCAGTGAAAAGCAAGATTTGCTCTTCTGGGTGAATGCTGGACTGATCATTTTGGGGTGAGGCCCTCCAAGAATCTGCTCTTTGCAATATCTGGGGAATAAACCGCTTCAGGGTGCAATCCTTACCTGGAGTTAGGCCTGCACTGTTAGGCCAGCAAAGTTTGGCTGGCACCAGGGACACTGTAAAGTGCTTTTGGACCACTCTCAGAGTCAGAGAAGCCAGCACACAGACATGCGCCATCCTCCCTGAGTCTGAATGTGGCCCAAACGCACTTTCCGGTGTCCCTGGTGCCAGCCAAACTGTGCCGGCCTAACTCCATAGGCCGGGTTAGGTTAGGATTGCACTATCAGACTAATACACCACTCATGGAGTTGCAGAAACAACACAGACTAATTCCAGATATCGCAGCTGAAAATAGGAAATCTGAATCCTGTGGGTGGAGCGGAATAGCCAGGCAGCAAGGAGAGGAGAGGCTGGAGCTTGGGCAGAAGCCAAAAGCAACAGTGGCCAGCTTCACAATGTGTGTGTGGGGGGAGAATTCATATTGCTCTGTGGCTTATCAATCCACTGGTCTGGTACCAAAGAGGGCTTTCCTTTCTCAGGACAGAGAGCAGCATCCAAACTGCCACCGTGGCAGGGGCAAGAGGTTAAAAAAATCCCCCTTCCGCTCACGGCACAGTCCTGATTCGGATCAGCTTTTCTGAAGGGTGCTATTTAGCAAAGACAAACTAAGCACGCCAAGGCCACACAAGCCATTAAACATAATGTGTCGTTCTGCAGGCACTGCTTATTCACTGTCAGGCCTATCTTCACAGTCATAAGGGCTGGAAGCCTGTTTTGCTCTTCCTAAAAGGAGTGCTAAGATTTTTTTAGGAAGCAGGCATGATGTTCATCAGCTTGTGTAGGTTTTTGTCTTTTTTCAGTGCTGATGTGGAGTCACGGTAGACATACAGTTTTGGCTACGTCCATCCCTCCACCACTCCTAGCAATGCAAGCCTCTCTCAGGGGACCCACACGCCGACCTGCCTCTGACAGCAGCAGGTGTGGTGGAATTCCCTGGCCAATGGTGGAGGGAAACACCTCCGCAGGTGATTTCCCCTGGTTAATTTCATGGCATTTAATGAGCCTGGCATTAGACGCAGCTCATCCATCGGGCGCTGATTGCTCCCCAACTGCTAATGATGTGCTTTCATTCACTGGAAAATTTGCCAAGGGGAGGAGGGAGCAAAGAAACCTGCCAGGGAAGCCCTGTTATAGCTCTCAACAGGGGGCTGCCACTGGTGCCAGCATCTGCCTGCATACTGCTGCTGGGGCGGGCATCCACCAGCTCCCACGCTGGGCTTGGAGCAAAAGTCAGGGTGACTGTGATGAGGCCCTCTGTACGCTTGGGGGTAGGTTGGGGACTTAAACCGACCCAAGCCATAATTTGCAATGTATAAAGGCTGGCAGGTCAGGGACAAGATTAAAGAGGAAAAGGCCGCCCCTTTTTGTCTTGGCATGGCAGTGCAGAGATGGGGAAGGTGAAGCTTCACTCCTTGAATTTCTGCCTAGCGTACAGCAAGCAATTAAAGGCACAAAAGCCTTGCCAGGAAAAGGGAGCGATCCTAGATTCTTTCTTCACATTCTTCAGATTTCGACAACTTCCCATATAATAGTGGATCTGGAGCTGAGCTTCGTGGGGTGGTGGGGCGGGGCGAGGAACTGCTGTTCAGCCCCTTGCTACAAAGAATCCCCTTTTGAGTGTGTGTGTGTGTGTGTGTGTGTGTGTGTGTTTAAAGATGTTTTGTCCCTCGTAGCTCTGCTTCTCCTGGCGTTATACTGGGACAGGGTTCAGTAATTCTGGGGAAAATGCCCGCCCACGTCCCACTCCATCTTTGCAACCCTGCCCCCTTGTGCTTTGGTGTGGAACTGAGACTCCAGACCCCTCTCTACAGCCGAGGAAAGCCCCTTTAGGAGCCTCTGCTTCTCACCGCGGCGTGCTCGCTCGCTCGCTCACTCACTCAGGTATTCCCCGGAGGCCTCTTGCTGACCGAGTGTAACCCCGGATCCAGGTGAGATCTGAAGCATTCGGCGCCCGAGGTGCCGTAACCGTTGGCTACAGAAGCCCGTTCTTCAAGCAGCTGTTCTTCCAAGCCATTCCCAGGCCTGCGTGCGGCTCCACCCCACGAGGCACCTTTCCCTGCCCCACTGCTTTGCGCCGATTCACAGCCCGCGCCCGATCGCCGCCTCCTTTTGGATCTTTACTGAGATGATCACATGGTGTCATGCGCACCCCACGGAGACCAAGCTCTCGTTCTGCGCCACGGGGGAGTACCGTCAGCCCACATCAGATTCCTTGGGCATGCGGTAAAGAGGAAGCTCATCGATCAACGTGGCAGAGATGCTGCTTTTTTTAATGACCGCCAGAAAGAGAGCCGCTGAAAAATAAAGGGCCACGCCTCTCCAAGTCCGGCGTAGGTGTCTTTTGTTTTGGCTCTTGCAAAATAGGCAGGCAGAAACATCGGGTTTGCTCCATCGTTTTTAGCGAGTAAATCAAGAATACAACATTATCAAGTTACCAAATGTGTGTGTGTGTGTGTGTGTGTGTGTGTGTGTGTGTGTGTGTGTGTG
>JAJKFI010000100.1:2880838-2892020 GCA_029204185.1 Lerista edwardsae | reverse complement strand
CCACAAGCCCCCAACTCTGCTACAAACAATCAAAACCAACAACACACATGACCACGGAAGCTTGTCCTCGGACAAAAACGCCAGCTCTACAGGCTTTGAAACAGAGATGAGCACTGCCCCCTACAGTCGGTCACGACTAGACCATTCAGTCGTGGGGAAACCTTTACCTTTTTATATATGTTGCCAGGGTGGAAACAGCTTTGAAGATTACAACAACAAAAAGTACAACTACAAAAGCTGAGTGAAATGCAGATTTACGTATGACGTACTACCATACTATATACAGTACTATATACTATAATCGTAGTAGTATGCACCAAAATAATGCACCCGTCACACAAATGTTACTGTGTGGATCGTTTGGGATCTGACCTTGGCTCAGACTTGCTGGAAATGCAGAAGTTCTCTCATACCTCATAAAGGTGAATCCCAGCACTGGGGAGTTCAGCCAGACACCACACACATCTGGAAAGTTTGTGCAACAAAACAGCTGGACAACCTTCCAGGATTCCATCAACAGCTAGCAACTCCATCCACAAAACATCTGGGGCATGGGAAGAAAATTTCAAATATGGAAGCAGATGACACCCCTTGGATCTGGTTGTCTTGCTTTTGCCACATCTGTTCCCAGGGGAAGCTGGTGGAGCCCGTTTGTGGGTCAGAAAGATGAGCAGGCAGATTGTCATGTAGTCATTTTAAAGCAGAGTGAGCTGGAGATAAGCAGAAGCAACAATACTCATTTTCAGAGTATTCATACTGGAGCTAGTCCCCCAGGCCTATCCGAATTCATACTAGAGAGAGTCCCTGGGTCCTCCTCAGCACTGGCACCTGACTGGTTTTAATTGGGATTCACTGCATGTATTTATTTTCATTTAAAACATTTATATCCCACCTCCAAGCAGCAGCAAGATAACTCCCATGAGTGCTTTCAAATGGGTAACAAATTACTACCATTATTGATTTATACAGCACTAGCCCTGTACATGGAGTTTTACAACAATGGTGTTCCTACAAGGAGGGGCAAAATGTGAAGTTTTGCAGGAACCTGTGCTCCTGTGTAACATGGCCCCTCTCCCCTGCCTCCAGAGCCATTCGCGGCCCATAGAGCAAAACCACATGGCTCAGACAGCCTGCAACACTTAGCATTTTGGTCCTCCTATATGAACGCCACTGTTTTACAAATATATTCCAACCACCATGAACAATTCAAACCAAGCTGGAACCTTAAATCCAGAAGCCACATCCGCTGTGTTAATTGTTCTGGTTGGCACCTCCATGACTGGGGCTGCAATCCTATACACCCTTTCCTGGGAGTAAGTTCAATTGGATATAATGAGACTTACTTCTGAGTAGGCATGCACAGGATTGTGCCCTAAGAAAGGCACTGGCAAAGCACCCTGTACAACTAAATCTGCTGAGTAAATGTTGCAATGTGACATCACCCCCATGAGTCAGTAATGGTTTGGTGCTTTGCACAGGGGACTACTGTATTTACTTAATTAAATTTGATTTCCAGGTCAAAATCTTCTTTGAGCCTGGGTAGCAGATGCATTAGCTATGCCACTGTCTGGTAAGCAGGGACACTGTGATGTAGCCATGTGGACTGCAAAGGGTGGGGGCTTCCTGAGCCAATTCTGGCATAGCTGGCACAAGTCCTGATGCCCTTTGTAGTATCCCACTGACTGGCCACGACCTCCCGCTTGGAGTCTTTTCCAAGCTTTCCATGCAGCTGTTTGCCCCGCCCCCCTTTTGTACAGGTCCTGCCTCTTCAGTTCGTCCCTCATATCTGGGCTCCTCACTGGCCACGTGGTGCGAGTTAGTGACGTCAGCGACCGCTGCACAGTCTAGTCTGGCACGGAAGACTCTACGAAGCGGAACTATACAGTTACTGGGAAATACATACAGTATCTGTATTAAAGAGTCTGATCAGAAATGAAAGGGGAAGGCAGGCGTCGCACCGGAAGGAACTCTGTAATTGAAACCCCCCTTCCTCAAATAACTGCCTAGCCTAGATTCAAATTGCCATTATATTCCCAAAGCTAAATTGTTGCTTTTAAAATAGAGGCGATTCCCCCCCCCTTTCCCGGTAATCTCCTCTTCTCCAAAGTGGAAATGATGATAGAACAAGACATTGGCATTTGTAATCTGATTGCGCTTTTGCCCCCGTCGTCCCAGGCGCAGCGTACGATCCCTGCAAGCAGGCTTCGTCTTGGACTGCCGAGTCCCCTGCAGCTCTCCTCCCTACCCGCCCGGCCCCTTGATGCAGGGCCAAGACTAGTTCTAATGGGAGCTGCTCAAATTTTACAGTCCCATAAACCGTAATGGAGAGACACTAAACGCCCGTTTATGGGGCGGGAGCGAGGTCGGACGGGGAGAAGTTGGTGTGTGTCTGCGTCGGAAGTTGCCTTTTAGGACTCAATGGAGCTGGGGAAGAGATCAAAGCTTTTCCTATGAAATTCCTTGGGGTGGGCTTCGGTGGGAAAAACGTTCGGATAATCTCTTAATCCTTATAATCTGGATCCGTAAGGGAATCTAGTCTCATGGAGTCTGCGCTCCAGAGCATCAGACTGGCCAGATAACAGCTGGATTCCCCCCTTCTCCCCAAGCGGACTCACTTATCGGGCCAAATATTGCACCTCGTTTCCAGTATTAGGGCGAGGCTTAATAAAAGCGAGGCTAATTTGCGATTCCTGTAGTTGCCCAGCAGGGGGCAGCAAACACCTAGTGTGAAGGGGAATGACTGTAATTGAGATATACGATATATAATATAGGATGTTCGCCGGGGGCTTGGAGAGTCACCTGAACTCGGTTGGGTGGGTGTGTCTGCGCATGTGCCTTACACATACACACACATGTGCCATTAGTGTCGGTCTGAGGGAGCGTTTTGATAATGGGTCGTTTTGGATTTCCTTCCCATCTCCAAGCACTGTACAGTACTACTAACGTAGAAATTCGGGGATGGGGGCCACTAGCAAGGAGGTACTCTTGGAGTCTGTATCTTTTTTTATTAGGGATAATCCAGCCAAATTAAATTCGTCAACAGGCTGTTCGTTTCCACAGGATTAGACACCTGCTTCAGTACATGCTTCATTTTCCTTACTGAAATCAATGGGATTCAGGCTGTAAGCCTTGAGACATTTACAAGGAAGACAGTCCATTGCACTCTGGAATTTGCTTTCTAGGAAACAGAATTAGGATTGCACTATAAATACTTAATTTTCATTAGTGCATGCAAATCCTCATTCTTGCAAACATTCTGATTTTTTAAGTATGTGATCTGTTGCTCTCCAACAGTTGAGCTATCCAAAGCCCCTCAGACAGCTACTGGAATGTATGCCCATTGCTTGCAACTTGCTGATGGCATGTATCTGTGTTGAGTGGTTAATATCACATTCTCAGCAAAATCCTGTTGTCAGTCGGGTTGCCAGCTTTTCAGCTGCCCTCTGTAGCTATGCCTTTAGCAGCATCTTGGTCTGCTGCAACTGTTATTTCAACATTTGTAACAATTAAAATTGTTCTTCTGCACTGTGTTTCTAAAGAATGTCCAAAAATGGGGTTGTTGTTGTTCAGCCGCTAAGTCGTGTCCGACTCTTCGCGACCCCATGGACCACAGCACGCCAGGCCTCCCTGTCCTCCACTAGCTTCTGGAGTTTGCCCAATCTCATGCTGGAGGAGGAAATGGCAACCCACTCCAGTACTCTTGTCAAGAAAACCCCACAAATTACAAAACAAAAAATGGGGTACAAAATGTTTAATGCAGAAGAATGATTAAAAAAATACCATTTGTACAGAAAACAAATGCTGGCAAAATTAATCTGTTAAACCCTTAAGGTTTATTATGGATAATCTAGTCAAATTAAGCTCTTCAACAGGTTGTTCATTTCAACAGGATTAGACACCTGCTTCAGTACATGCTTCACTTTCCTCACTGAAATCAATGGGATTCAGGCTGTAAACCTTAAAACATTTAAAAGGAAGGCAGTCTGTTGCATAACTTTAAGGTTAATGGCTTTCTGGACAAGAAATGTGTGAATCTGTCCTTGAAAATAAAAAGGGAAGGGATCATACAAACCACTTGGGGAGGATAGCCAAAACAATGGAGCCACAACTGATGAGACCTTGCTTTTCATGGAGGCAACAGCAGTCTCTACATGGTATGGGTTGGAATTCAGAGTAGGTCCTTCCTTGCAAATCTCAGTTACTGGGAGGACTCCTATGGGAGTGACACTGCTTGAGATATTTAAGATAATCAGGATGGTTCAAGCCAGCACTTTGACACTGAGGCTTCAAACAAATCACCATATATACTTGTGTATAAGTCGATCTCATGGCTAAGTTGAGGGCAAGTTTTAAGCCAAAACTCATGGAATTTGCTATGAACCATGGATAAGTAGAGGGGAAAACCGTGGGGGCAAAACCTAGCTTTGTTCACAATATTGCCCCGTGTATAAATCCATGCTTTCAGGGTCAATTTGCAGGCATAAGTTTTTAGACTTATACATGCGTATATAGGGTAGTAATACTGTATCTAAGTATGCTGGCTCAAATATGTCCATAGATGGGCAGCAGCATTTTATTGGGGTTTCAGAGCCATTTTTAAAGGCAATCGCATGTTGTATACATTGCCATAATCCAACTTGGAAGTCACCATATTGTGAATGACAGTGGCCAGATCACACTTTTTAGTAACAGATGTAACTCAGGGGTGGAGCAGCCTGGAACTCTGTCTAATGTGTGCTGCTGTGAAACCAGGACATGTGGGACTTCCAGTAAAAGGCTCCACAAATCCACCACCCCAAGACACTTTGCAATCTGCTGCTGATGCAACTTGCATTGGGTGGCTGCATGGATGGGCCAGCACTGATATAGCTGGTGTATCATTCAAAGGCGATAAAGGCACAGCAGACAACAGTGACAACCTGGAAATCCAGGAGCCAGGCTGGGACCAGTATCCCCAATGTACAAACCTGATCCTTACAGTAAAGTGCAATCACATCCAGAAAAGACATGTCTTTCGGCTAGCAAATTATTGAGTTCTCTGCTATCAGTTCCATCTTATCTGAGTATTCAGATGAGAACATTTACCTCCATGCCAAGAACAGTTTCACCTGTTCATTCCTAAAGCTGCTGGGGAAAATAGGCAGTTCTAGGGGTGAATGGAGGTGGCTTCATACAGTCAGTTATTAACCAGTGGGCTCATGGTGTGTAGATGTACATGTGGTTTTGGGTGCCCATGGGGCAGAAAGGCGGGATATAAATTAAATAAATAAATAAATAAATAAATAGCAGAGATTGATTTTTTCAAGCGATCTAGGCATTGTAGCTATATTAGTATTTCTTAGTAGTTTGCAGGGGGGACGACATATCTAACTTCCTAAGTGCTTCCCTATTTTTTTTTTTAATTTAAAACATTTCTATCCTGTCTAACAGTAAAACGATTTGCATTGTTTTGGACTCAGCCCAGGTTATTTCTGTCTTCACAATGCTCTTGCTTTTAGGAATTTGTTGTTTTAGGCTTATAGATGTACTCAACCACACACAGGGCCAATTCATGCAATCATTTTTAATCTGATAATTACAGGGTGAGGTTATCATGAGTTAGTTGGTCATAAATGAGAATTACTGATAACAGAACTGAAAAGCTGTTGCATCAGAAATTTTCCTCTGCAGATTTTATACTGCATATTGACTGGGTATTTCTGGATATTCAAATATTCACCAGCTGCAAGTTCCTGATTTGCAGTGGGGGAAAGAAATGCAATTTTGTATGTGTACAATTTTTGCAGTCTAGCCAGTGATGTCATTCAGGGGGAACGGACCAGAACGGGCGTTCCGGATCCTAACGGGCTCTGTGGCTGGTTCCAGGTTCCCGACAAGTGCCAATCAAAAGTGAGTTCCTGTTCCTAAATCATTTGAATGACACCACTGAGTCTAGCCTGTATATTTGTATGTATGTTTGCATGTTTTGCTTGTTTACATATGTTCCTATGCATGTGGGTTTGCTTCTAGCAATACTAAAGCATATGCACATATTAAAGAGTACATATGAAATCTTATACGTGCCCATTCACACACTGTTTTTTTTTCTGTGCAGCTGCTTGTTTATGTGACTACGCATGTATAAATGTGCGTGCATGCAATCACACACAATGCAATTCTGGAATCACAGAGGTTTTCTGGATTTGATGCTGATAGTCTGTTTCTTTTGGAATGTTCTCACCAGCAAGTGTAGTCTCTTCACAAGTTTCCACGTTTGCATATTTCCATGTTGCATGAGTTTGCAGAGCTTCAGGCATTCTACCTAGGAGCCGAAAAATTGCCACGTGGTTTTGGTGATGGATTGCTCTGTATAGCTCTTAGTGAGCAAGCCCAAGGCCTGAAAAATGAGCAGTTTTCGGTGTTGGGTAGAGAGGATACCTCCGATCACTGTGGGCGAAGTGAATGTGACTACAGGCAGAGGTGTGTGGAACCATCTGTGCTGGGACTTGCCGAAAGAGAGCATCGCTCTGGGGTATGAGCCTACTACTGCCCTTGTTCTCTTGCTCTGATGAATGACAGGGCACTTGCTAATGAACTGTACAAAGGAGGGACACCTGTTATCATTAATGGCTGCCCAGGAATGTGGCTGACTGTTTGGAACTCCAGTGCTTTGACCAGAGAAAGAATGCCACTGATCTTCCTCTCCCATGGACCCTCCCCCCCAGGCCACTCTTGTTGACTCCCGGTGCCTGTCAGCCTCATTGTTGTATCTGGAGTCACACACAGGGGGAATCTAGATTTCTAATATAAACTCACCTGCCTAGACAGCAATGCTGACACTTGCCAGTCAAGAAGGCTGCTAAGGGGACCAAAAGACCAAAAGCAGTTTGCAGGGAGCTTAGGTTTGCCTTCTTTGCAAAGAAGTGAGGATGGAATTAGTGTTCAGAGTAAGCAGTCATGAGGAGGGGCGTCTCCTGGTTCACTACCTCCCACAGCAGCTCGGAACCTCTCCTTTCAAATGGAAGACACATATTGTTATGGCTTTGCAAATTGGGAGGAACCAGGCAACGCTCAGTGGCAGAGACTGTGCTTCCTGTGCTGAAGGCCCCAGGTTTGGTCCCTATTTTCTCCAGGTGAATAGAACTCAGATAAGAGGATGAGATGCAAAATACTGACTTGGTTTAAAGAAGTTCTCTGTTTTCATCTAGAAACATGATCCAGGCACAACTTCGGCCCTTGGATTCCTCGGGTTGCAGGCTGTGCTGATCTGGGCATTTGTGTTCAGCCTGTTCGGGTCTGGGGGTCCAACTGTCTCCGACTTTCCCATGCCAAGGCAGCTGCAATGCAGCCCAAGGTTTCCTTACCTTGAGGCACTGGCATAGCTAATGAAAGTATAGTCCGGTGCAGAGGGTAAAACGATGCCCAGGAAGTGGCGTCACAACAGGAAGTGACATCACTTTGTATTTTCATACTCTTTTTTTTCGTCATAACTTTTGATAGAATGAAGATATTGCACTCTGATCTGTTTCATTGCATTCTGCATGAAATTCCACATTGCATGATCCATAACATGACAATATTATTCCTAATAATAATAATAATAATAATAATAATAATAATAATAATTATTATTATTACTACTACTACTACTACTACTACTACTACTACTACTACAATATTCCTATTTTAACAAACCGCAATTTTTACATGACAGTTGTATTTTTGTTTTCTGGTTTTGGGGCATAACATTTGATCAAGATCTTACACTCTGGTTTGTTTCATAGCATTCTGCATTAAACTGTGCACCAAATGGTATATAACAGGGTGCTATTAGTCCTACTTACCAAGGTTTTCACTGTTTTGGCCACTCGTGTCAAGCTCAGCTTGTTGCCCTCCTAAAGCTTGTGGCCTGGTGCAATTCCACCCCCCTGCACTTCTTTAGCTACGCCCCTGCCATGAGGAAGCTTCCATGACCTTGGCCCCCTACTGCAGGCTGCAGTGATGCCTTGATGACACCGCTGCATCAGTAGATACAGAACTGGCACCCATTAAATCATATTGTGACACTTCTAGGTTCTCCCTTGAGGAGGAGGCACACTGGCTGCTTCATGCCCTCAGAGGCTCTCCCTCCAAAGTGGGTCCAGTGACATTCCTGGGGGGGGGGGAATGCTAAGGGCTCCTGTGTAACGCAGCCCTTCCCCCTTGCCTCCGGAGCCACTCATGGCTCAGAGCTGACTTGGAGGCTTTGCTCTCTGAGCTACGAACAGCTCTGAAGGCGAGGGGAAGGGTCCACTTTACACAGGAGCTCCAGCTCCTGCAACACTAACCTTCTTGCCCCTTTCTAGGAATACCACTGGATGGGTACAAGGTGTCTGAAGTCACTAGCGTCAGTGGTGGACCTTATATCATGTGGCCCTCGTGCTGAAAAGTTTGGAGACCCCTGATTTAATTGGATAGTGGGGCATAAATTGTCACACTAAAATTAATACTTGTTTTGCCTTTGCATTTTCTGATACTTTCTGCAATATTTTAAATAGGGAAATCATGGAAAAACAAGGGGCAAATAAATATTTCTGTAATTTCTGACAGCTATTTTTACCCACCCACCCACCCTTGAACTGCTCTCCAGGCAGCTTACAGGGCATAAAACGAAACCAACAGAAATTCAAAAGAAGCAAAACAAAACAAAAACGGAGCTTTGAAAATTTGAAAGCAATCGCCACCATCATAAAAGAGCAGCCTAAAACAATTAACCTGAGACAATACATTCGTTAAAAACAGCACACTTTTATTATTCTTATTTATTACCTAGTGAATCTCCCTTGGAAAGGAAAGTACAAATTACAGCACAATCTCTATTTTATAAAGGGTCCAGGGGTATGTGTATTCACAGATGTAACTTTCAGGGAGAGCCGAAATAGAGCTGATTCTTGTTTGGGCCTGGCCTTGAGTGCGGATGGAAGGATTGGCCACCATTTTGGTGATGGTTGCCATTTTGCACCCACACTGTGGTCGGGTTGAAAAGAAGCCCGGTAGACTTCTCAGAATGTCTTATATAACATTTAGATTGTGAGCCCTTTTGGGACAGGGAGCCATTTAACTTTAATGTTATTATTTGCCTGTAAACCGCTTTGTGAACTTTGTGTTGAAAAGCGGTATATAAATACTAGTGATGGATGATGGATGGATTGTTCCAAGTCTTCATTTTTCAGAGGAGGGGCGAGAATTATGGCAACCACTAGTGGAGGCCATCATTTTTTGCCCACAATGCCCTGGAGTTCTAATTTCTGCCAAATAAAATGGTAGCAGCCAGTGGCGTCCCTACGGGGGAGGGCGGAGCTCTAAGTTTTGCAAGGAGCCTTACCTTGTCATGAAAATGGCTTCTTTCCAACATCACTTTAGCCAGTCCTCAGGGGAAAAAGCAATGTCTTTTGCGTTGCTTACTGGCTACAGCGGCAAGGGAGGAGCGATTTACACAGGAGGGTAAGGCTCCTTGCAAAACTTAGAGCTTAGAGCAAAACTTAGAGCTCCGCCCCCCGTAGGGATGCCACTGGTGGCAGCCCCAGGTTGCAGCCACCAAGAGAAGCAAGGAAGACTTGCTGTCTTGTAAGTGAGCTTCCCTGTGAGCCTTAAAGCACAATCCTAACCTGCGCTGAAACAGGAAGGTCAACAGGCCTGTACTGTGTCTAGCGCAGGTGATGAGCGGGCACGGCCACAAAAGTGGGTAAGGGGATTTTAGTCCCTTTTATTTTGTGTAACACCCTAGCCAGGCCAATAGGGCTACTTGGATCTGCCCCCGTGATTTCGCAGGCGCAAATCTAAATGGCCTGTGTAAGGCCGATTGGGCCAGGGGTTAGGATCCAGCCTAGGTTGTCCCACACCCATGCCCGGCCCAATCCGCCTCCGGGTCCACTCACAAGCACCCCCTGGAATGCCCTCCTGCCACCCTCTCCATCCCCCTGTGCTAGCCTGCCCAAGGTGGCACAAACTCACCGGCTCCTGGCGCTTCCCTGGTGCTGCTGAGCCGGTGCACGGCTGTGCGGTCGCTTAGCTCCCCTCTGAGTAGCTGTGAACGTGCTTTGTGGCACTTTGCAACACTCTAGAGCTGGCCCAAGGGACTTGTGCTGGCTCAGGGCGGCATCAGGATTGCGCTGCCCATGGGAAGGAAGGAACACCTGTAAAGTATTTTTGTTTAGGCCGTGTCATTTTCTGGGGAGTGGAGCCCTTTATGGAATCTGGTTCCTGCTCGATGGTGGATGTTCTTATTCTAAACATTTTTGAAGTCCAAGTGTATTCTTTTTTCTTTCGATACTCGCTCCACCTTTTAACCTCAATGTCCTTGGAATTGTTTGAAATGTGGTGTCATCACATTTATATTCCACCCCTCTAAGGGGCTCCCCATGGCAGAGCTCCCCATCTTTCTAACAGCTCTGCGAGGTGGGTTAGGCTGAGAGTGATGGATCTTGCTCATCCAGTGAGCCTTATGCACCTAAATGGTGATTTGAAAACTGGTCTTTCCCATCCTAGTCAATCTAACCGCTATACCACTGGCACTTGGTCTCTCTCTGTCAAATGAGGTCTTGGGTATGGTTGTATGGCTCTGACTAAAGAATGAAACTGTGCTCATATTACTGCCCCTCTGCTCTATGTTCTGCCTCCCCTCAACTTTTTAGGGGAGGTATGACATAATTAAAAGGGACCTGGTGGCGCAGCGGGTTAAACTGCTGCTGCTGGGCTTTCTGACCAGAAGGTTGGGAGTTCAAGACTGCGCGATGGAGTGAGCTCCCGTCGCTTGTCCCAGCTCCTGCCAACCTAGCAGTTCAAAAGCACCTAAATGCAAGTAGATAAATAGGGACCACTTCGGTGGGAAGGGAACGGTGTTCCGTGTGCTATGGCGTAGAGTCATGCTGGCCACATGACCATGGAAGCTTGTCCTCGGACAAACGCCGGCTCTACAGGCTTTGAAACGGAGATGAGCACTGCCCGCTACAGTCGGTCACGACTAGACCATTCGGTCGTGGGGAAACCTTTACCTTGACCTTATGATATAATATAACTATATTGGGGGGAGTGCTGGATTTTTTTTAAAGAGCAGGGCCAAATATGGGGTGGCAGTAGCACAAGTAATATGCACCCACGAATGCAATCACCCACCTACACACACACACACACACACACACACACACACACACACACACACACA
>JAJKFI010000100.1:2830323-2864714 GCA_029204185.1 Lerista edwardsae | reverse complement strand
GCCAGTTTCAACCAGTTCTGGAGTGTGTGGTGTGAAACTGCAACAATCGCCCCCCCCAGCCTCTCTGTTAAGTGCTCCTAGAAATGCAGACCTCCCTCTCCCCCTTGCAGGATTGCCCCCCAGCCTCACCTTTAAGTGCTCCTAGAAATGCCTTTCCTTTCAGACTTCCCTTGCAGGATCGTTGTGCATGAAGAGATTTTGTGTGAGCACAGAGCTTAGCATTGCTGCACTTCCTTGTAGCCTGCAATTCACTATATCGATCTTTGTGGAAGTTGATTTTCCCTGTGTTTGGAACTGTGGTGAGTTCTCTAGAAAAGTGTAAAGGGAAGATGTACACGTAGTTGTTGTTCTTTGTGGGTGTCATGAAATTGTGGTCTTATGTGAACCTGGTTAGTTGGGAGAGAACTACTCAAGTGTAAATGGCTCAGGTGGGGGTGGTTAGTTCATTGATATAAAGTTAAAAGCCTCAGGGAACAGACCCCTTTGGCTGCTCTCAGGGAAGGTTAGCCTCACTATGTGCTGAGGAAGCTGGTTGTAGTCAGTCAGTAAGGTAAAAATCCTACAGGATTTTTTGTTGTTGTTTTTGTCCTTTGAGTTCCTCTCAGTTAAGTTATAAACAAAGGGGTTGATTATTGTCATTTTAATATTCAGGTTTTATGGTACAGAGCCTCTGTAGTTTATTTATAACTCTTAATATATGTCAATAAAATTGGGTTTTTTACTTCTGTTATTTGGCTTTCTTTTAAGAGGGATTTTTGCTCAGGAGCTCCCTTTGTTGTGTTGAGCCTGGGCTGGTGGCAGCAGCAGCTACACCTGAGGAGGGGAGTTACACCCCCGCCCTCAATAGGTTAACTAGATTTCCTCCCACAAGGTTTGTTGCTTTTATTGCTGGAATCTTAAATGATGTGGGTACTACTTTAAAGCAACATTATTTGACATAGTGAAGCACGAGATTTCTCCTGTCTCTCTTGAGAAGCAAGAAATTTCTTGTGAATATGAGACATAGTCTGTGACCATTCATAGGTCTACTAAAATGACATGCAGCATCCTGTTGGTCTGGATGGCATAAAATGAAGCTTGAACTGGGGATACTGTGGACTAGTAACTTGCAAAGTGGATCACTATATGATGTAAATCCAAGTAGGAATCATAGTTCAGTATGATGGTTTCTGTGAATTAAGCTGTTGTTAAAGGCTGGTTTTCCCTCCTGACAACTCTAAAGTTTGCACAGCATTGATTACCCAGCGCAGTTATTTACAGGTGATAATTATTATTAATTGGGCATGATCCAGTGTAATTTAAGTGCTTTTACATTGCATTGTTTTTGAGTAGTCAAACATGTGCTTAACTCTCCCTCCAGTTGAAATCCCTAAGACATAAAGACTGATCTAAACTGTTTACTTAGAAGTCAGCCCCATTATTTTCAGTTGGATCTTCCAAAAAGACAGGCTTATACTTGCAGACTTATGCATATATTGCTGAATGGCTTACTCTTTAGAAAGTGTGTTTAGAATTTCAGCCTTGAGAACTATTGGCTGAATTCTGCCCATAATTGTAAAGATTATCCTATTTTCCTGTGTCATTGCATTCCTCCTACCTCCAAATCACTGACAGTATGATGGGTTTAGAAGACCTTGTGTACATTCTGAGAACTCTTTAGAGTATGGTCAGGCACACACAGCCCAAAAGAATTATATTAGATTGGGAAGAGCTGACGTCCCCCTTCTCAGGCCTTCTTAACATGCTCTGAGAGTGATCTGGAATAGTTTGGGAATTGTTGGGTCTGCTTGATGACATCACTTCCTGCCATGACATCACTTCCGGTGGGCGGACCCCAACAAGTGCCAATCAAAAGTGAGTTCCTGTTCCTAAATCATTTGAATGACACCACTGCTTATGATGTCACTTCCGGTGGGTGGACCCCAACAAGTGCCAATCAAAAGTGAGAACCTGTTTCTAAATCATTTGAATGACACCACTGCCCCCCCCAAAAAAACCTGTCCAATAGCATGTAGCACAGAGTCAAGGAAGACTGGGACAAGACCCTGAGTTCATCCAGCCACAGGCAGGTAAAGAGTTAATTGAAAGCAGGCTCGGGCATTGGTAGGGTCCTGTTGAACCTTACACAGGAACTTTTCTTAAGGGAATGATATGAGGGGGAAATGAAGGGGGCCCAGGGAGATCAATTATCACAATGGCACTTTACATGAAGGGTGGCTGCAGTGGTGTCATCTAAATGATTTAAGAACAGGTACTCACTTTTGATTGGCACGTGTCAGGACCCGCCCACCGGAAGTGACGTCATAAGCCGGAAGTGATGTCGTGGCAGGAAGGGACATGAAAAAAGACCTTTTTGAGGCCTCAGACCATTTTAAACTGACCCAACAGTTGCAACAGTATTCCACAGCACCCCCAGAACATGTTAAGGAGGCCTGGCATCATGTTAAAGTGACCCAACAGTTCCAAAACCCCAGAGCAGCTCATTTTTCAGTGGCAAGGCAAGGCTCCGCTTGCTGCCTGCCTGCCTGCCTGGCTCTGAGAACATGCAGGCAACTCAAACGTGCAGGAAATTCAAACGTTGCAGGGGGCAGAGTCGACAAGTGGGCGGGCGAATGGGCGGGGCCAGCCATAATCCTAGAAACCAGTACTTGCGTACCCCCGAGTACCCCCTGCATGACATCACTGGGTGGCTGGAACGTGCAGATGACATTCTTAATATTGTGTTGCGATTCAGTCTCCACTTGCTGCAAAATGAAGTGATGGTCCTCCCTCTGGGCTTTGGTACAGAGCTTGTTAGTTGAAGTTGACGGAGGACAACAGATGCTTGGATAACAGGGCAGGCTGCCATAGGAATGCGTGGTGCCTGGAGACAGCGCTTTGGCCTCGGCAAAGAGGAAAACAGGCTGGAAGCTCAGGGAGATGGAACTTTGAGACAAAGTTGAAGATAACTTGAATGAGTCAAAGTTGAATGATTATGGGGCTGGGGCACCTCCCTTATGAAGAAAGACTGTAGCGTTTGGGGCTCTTTAGTCTGGAAAAAAAGGCACCTGAGGGGGGACATGATTGAGACATAAAATTATGCACGGGAGGGATAGGTCAATAGCGGGATGTTCTTTTCCCTCTCTCAAAACACCAGAACCAGGGGGCATCCACTGAAATTGAGTGTTGGGAGAGTTAGAACGGATAAAAGGAAATACTTCTTTACCCAGTGGGTAATTAAGCTATGGAATTCCTTGCCACAGGAGGTGGTGATGGCATCTGGCCTAGATGCCTTTAAAAGGGGACTGGACAGATTTCTGGAGGAACAGTCCATCGTGGGCTATAGGCCATGATGGGTGGTGCAACCTCCTTACGTTAATAGTAGGCCACTTCAGAATGCCAGGTGCAAGGGAGTGGCAACAGGATGCAAGCATCTTGTTGTCTACTGAACTCCCTTAGGCACCTGGTGGGCCACTGTGAGATACAGGAAGTTGGACTAGATGGGCCTTTGGCTGTTCTTATGTTCTTATAAGTTGGGAAAAGAGAAGCTAAAGGGGGAATTTAGGTAACAAACCTGTCTCATTTTATATACCACTGTAACTATCCTGTTTCCCATTTTAAAAAATCATGGAGATTGTACATTTTCCAGGTTTTCTAGGGAAAAGACGTGACGATTAAACTACAGTACCCTTTCCTTAGTGTATGGAAAGAGAATCTAGGGAGAAAGGAAAGAGGAAGAAGCAAGCTGAGCTGCGTGTGGACAGAGCATGCAAGGCTCACCAGTGACACAGAGTAGCAGAAGAAGGGTGATTGAGAGGATCCTGAAGTATCCAGACCTACTAGCAAGGCTAGGTCAAGATCTCCTGGCACTTGAGCTGGTGTGACAAATACGGTCTCTCCTTGGCTGGCCTCCCTGACTCCGAGAGTGCTCCAAACAGACTTTACAGTGTCCCATGTGCAGGCCAAACCTTGCTTGCCTATCTGTGCTGGCCTAACTCCTGGTTAGGTTTGCATCCTAAGTTTATTGGTGTTTATTGGGCAGGATGTCTAGCCGAGAGGGTAAAAGCCACAGTCATGCCGGAAGATAAGATCTGAAGGTCGCCAGTTTGAGAACACAGGAAGTTTTCCATGAGTGGCAGACCTCGAGAATGCGGCTGATAAGATCTGAGCTGTGTCCAGCTGCCTATGAGAGGGGAGTTGTGTCAGACCAGCTGTTTCTTCGTGAGAGCAAGAAGTCGTTTATCAGCCGTCAGGAAGGCAAGCATGTGGCTAAGAAAGAAAGGCTGGACTTGAAAGTGTCATCTGAATGTAGCAGTTCTTGTAAGATTAGAACTTATTTGTGGTTGTAAAAACCCTTTGGGTTTAGAAATGCCTGCCTATGTAAACCGCCTTGAATAAAGTCAAAAGAGTAATCTAATGACCTAGAAAGGTGGTATATAAATACTAAGTATTATTAAGTATTATTATTGCCAAGTAACTGCTTACAGGATTGCAGCCTTAGGAAGGGCTGTGCTGTGTAAATACTGAACCATTTCTGCATTTATTTAGCAGTGTAAACTGTTCCATCAATTATGTTTTTGGAGAAGCAGTAATAAATAATGATGTTGATGCAATACTTTTGAAAGTCAGTTCTTATCTGGTTGAGCTGAGAGTTGATTTGGATTCTATGCTGCTAATGTTCATACTGCCTGACTCTTTCCTTTTGGGTCACTAGCAAAAACATGAAAAAGCTGCCCTCTCAACTCATCCGGAGCCCATGTGCAAAACTACCTTGACAAAAGTACTGCAACTGAGACAGATTTCACCCGTGCCACATAAAGTTCTTCTGAAGCTTATTCACAGTTTCCCTCTTGCTGGTGAAACTGACAAGGTGGAGGAAAAACCTTGTGAACTTCGCTGCCCTGCTTTTGTTCTTCCAAAAGGGAGTGCTTGTTCACCAGTACGTAAACACCTGCTCATCCAGCACCTTTGTGAAGAAACAGCTACTATAAACTCTCCATAAATGTCTGTTCTCCTTTCCAAAGGAAGCTGATCCAATTAAATCAGCAGCAAACATTCCACCACTTGGGGAAGAATCTAAAAATAGTGCTGTGGTAGGGCTCCCCATTTCTCTGAGCAATAGAAAGAACCAGAGAAGCAGACTTCTCTAGGTACCCTGGAGACTTATGGTGGTGTTATAACAAACAGATAATTACAGAAATGTATTTCTTACACACACACACACACACACACACACACACACACACACACACACAGAGGAGCAGGCAACTGATAGGACTAGGCTTTATACTCACATTAATTCCCTCCCACTAACAAAAATGCATGTTCTTGAAGCTTACCAGCGACCTGCAGAACTGCTGCTACATCCCTCTTTCACTTAGGCGGCAATCCTCTTTTCCTGGGAGTAGCCTCCATTGAATACAACAGGACTTACTTCTGAGTAGGCATGCATAGGATTGCACTGTTAAAGACTCATTGATGGTTTCTGGTGGCTGGTGCCTCGTAGCTCCATACTATACATATACTCCACATGCTTGAGTGGAATAGCCTGACTAACACAAGCCTAAGCAAGTCTACTCAGAAATAAGTCCCATTGTGTTCAGTGGGGCCTACTCCCAGGAAAATGTGTATAGGATTGTAGCCTAGGTCCCTTTCAACTAGCCATCCATGCCTATTTAAGCATCAGCTTTACCTCTGAGCTAGCCAAAAGACTAGTACAGCTCTATCTTTACATAGCTTGCCATGGTAGATGGCTGTTGCGAGACGTCCAGACTATCAAGGTTGACATGGGGTGGGCTCTATGGGATGCAGAGTCCCGCTCTCCTCTATGCTGGACTTGGGGTTGTACCTGGCTCCTACTTAATGAGCCTGACACCTGCCTGTGAGAGCCTGCTTCCCCTTGAGCTGAGACGTGGTGTTTTATGACAGTCTCTGTGTGGTTTATGGGTTTTCTGCCTGGCTCTTTGCAGCAAAAGCAGTAAAACACGGGAAGGAATCAGCCTTTGGGGGGTTGCCTTACATGGCTCCCATAATTAAACAAGCGCACAAGGCAGAGCAGCACGCAGGCTGGGGGGGAACGCTGGTATGCTCAGCCATATGGTTGACATACCAGTTGTTTGAGAGGTGGGATGCAAGGGGGAGGATGGGGAGAATACTTTGGATCCAGCTTGTGGTTCAGGCTGCTTGGCCTGATGATCACAAGATGCAGCAGGACACGGGCTGGTTGGGTGGGTGGGCAGGCTGTCTTTGCAAGCGTATATGCTAATGGGCTGGCAAAGCGGTAATCCCAGCAAGAGCACAGAGGGATAATTGGATGGAAGAACTTGGCCGCTCAGCCCTCAACAGGGTCCACTCAAGAGTGTATCAATGATCTGAACTGACAGCATGGGGAGAGGCTGCAGTGGCATAGTTAAGAGGGGCAGGGGGCACACTGCCCCAGGTGCCACTCCTTGAGGGGGTGCCAATCCCTGTGCCCCAACACTGGATCGCAAGCCAGAGCTGGAGCCACAGGAGGCCTCCTGGACGCCTTAGAAAGGCTGGATTTCAGACATGTGATAGAGGGTATTAAATTGTTTTTTTAATGGGAGTGTTAAAAATGTATGTGCCCCGGGTGCCAGATGCCTTAGCTATGCCACTTAGCAGCAGACCTGACCACAAAATCTGCTCCTTAGCCACCATGTGAATAGGGCACTTGCCATAGCAGGCAATGTGCTGCTATCCCAGGTACTAGCCATCAGTGTGGCAGTAGAAGTGATAACAGCAGGTCAAGTGATAAACCCAGCCTCCTCTAACTATGTATTTATTAGGGTCATTAGATTAAAACATGTGAAAATGAAGTAACACCCTGGAGCCACATTGTCTGGTCTGTGAATGCTTTACTACTACTACTACTACTACTACTACTACTACTAATTATTATTATTATTATTATTATAGAACTGCCTTTAAGACCTAGTTTGACCAGGTGTCACATAGATGGTTTAATGTTTTTTTTCTTTCCACAACCTATGAGGACTAGAAACTTGCTCTTTCGAAAACACCAAGATTCTGTGAGACACCTTTCTTATTGTACATGGCTGTGTGCTTCGCTTCGCGTTTCTGCACAGAACATAAGCGATGCTCCTTATTTCAGTTCTACAGTTTCACAAGAATACAGGCTAGACAGCATGGCTCCAGGGTGTCTCTGAATTTTTTTGCGCTTTTTTGATGTAAGAAGCCCCTAAAGCTTATATAGGGGGAAAAAGAGATGGGGATATGCAACAGCCTGTTGTGTTGGCAACTCCCAGCTGCTGTTCGTCTCCTGGACACATTATTACTTGTAGTGGGAAGATGAGGGTAGGGAATGTGGGTCTGTCATCTGGGATTGATGTGTTGTTGGAGAGAAAATTCCAGTTCTTCTGCAAAGCAGGGGGAGAGTTTTATGTGCCTCAAGTAGACTCTTCTCACAGGGAGGGGGGTCAATCAGAATGGGCTGGTCCACATCTCTAGCAAAGCAGACACTTGCTCTGGCAGTCTTGCAACATCTCTGCAAATCCTAATGCAATGTTGGGACTGCAGTCCTCAACACATTTATTTTGAGCATGTACTGTAAGTCCCCTAAAATTAACACGCCAAGGATTAGGATGCTGTATCTACTGGGCATGGAACAGGTATATGGGGTAGAGGAGGGAAAAGGGAATGAGTACAATCCACTAGGAGGTTGCCATATACAAACCTACAGTATTTGGGACACTTTAGAGAGGAAAGACATGATTGAGACGAATAAAATTATGCATGGGGTGGATAGAGGGAAGTTCTTTTCCCTCTTGAACAACGTCAGAACCAGTGGATATCCACTGAAATTGAGTGGCGAGAGAGTCAGAACAGACAATAGAAAATATTTCTTTACTCCGACAGTAATTAATCTGTGGAACTTCTTGCCACAGGATGTGGTAAGGGTGTCTGGCCTAGAAGTCTTTAAAAGAGTATTGGACAGATTTATGGAGGAAAAGTCCATCACAGTATGCAGAATGATTAAAGGTACACAAGCACTACCTATCTTTGCCTGAAAGACTGTTTTGAAGTTGTTTCAGAATGCTGCCTTCCTGAACATGTGAACAAGCTCAATCTATAATTAGGGGTGTAAAATGGTGGGTTTTTTTTTTTTTTGCAGATTTCGTGATTTGAAAGGCAGAAAGAGGTGTTATGTGTTTTTATTCTACGTTCTCATTCCAAGTTCTCATTTTTAATAATTTAACAATTTAAAATTAAAGTGTACTCGGTAGGTACTATAGTGTTAGCAGATGCAGCCAAAGTATTATTTCTAATTGGAAAAGTAATCAATTTTAATTTTTGGAAAATATCTTCAACCCCAAAATGCAGAATTGTTGTTTATTCAGATATTTTTGGTGGTGTTTTGTATTTTTTGTGTTTTTAACAAAAAATAAGCACCCTATCTAGAATCAAAATTTACACTCTGTGTAAACACACCTTGATAGAGCTACATAATAATACTAGGGGCCTACTAGGGATCCAATCCTATTCAACCTCCTAGCACACAGGCAACCACAATGCAGCCCTGAAATAAGGGAACAAACATTTCCTTACCTTGGGGAGTCCTCTGTGACTGCCCCCACCACTACCACAAAATGCAGTGCTCACCAGTGGTGCAATTCAAATGAATTAACAACCGGTTCTATGATGTCATAGCCGGAGGCCTGAATGTCACTACTGGTGCTCACCCTGTTGGCATGGCTGCATCACTGATGCAAAGTTGGCTAGGATTGGGCTGTAACAATAACAACAATAATTCAGTGCTTTTCAAACTTCTTTGCACCAGGACCCACTTTTGAGAATGACAATCTGTCCGGGGCATGTTATATACAGGCATGATGCATGATAGAACTTTGTGGACTAAAATATTAGGGATTAGGAGCCCTGAAGCTTGTTCGTTTCATAGTAAATCCACCCCTGTTTTCTGCCCATGCACAATCCCCACAGAACATCCTGCTGCCTGACTTCACCTGGCCTCATCCATCTCCTGCCCCATCCATTACCCACGCAGGCTCCTGGACCCGTCGTTTGTTTGACATACGTAGACTGTGTTTTGACTAGCAATACAAGCCCTGTGAGCGCTGGTGTTGACATAGGGATGACATGGGGGTAGTGCCCTCAGCAGCCCCAGAGGTGGGCTATTAGTTAGATGCAAATGGCAGACTGGACAGTGGGTTTCCATCCCAGAGAGGGACCTGCCATCAGGTGGATTAGAGCTGGAGGTGGGCAGTGGGGCAGGACGTCTGTGTTGTGCCTTGTGATGTTGCATTATGATGCACAGAGGAGACAACCCAGTAGGGTCTGAGGTTTGAGGGAACACACGCTTGTTGCCAGGGCCACGAGAACCTTCTGGGTAGGTGTTCTTCAAATATATGAAGCATGCAAACTTTTAATAACTGGGGAATGGGGGCATGGCTGTAATTTGTGCTCCCCACTCTCCTGTGCCCTACCTAAGGTTGCCCTACTCCAGTTTGATTGTCTTTCCTTTGAATGAGGGAGCATTAGGAGAATTGTAGAAATCTTTGCTTTGTTTAGAAATATACAAGGCATGCAGACATGGAGGCAATAGCTTGGCCACATTTCTCCCCTATGATGATCGCCTGCTCCATGCCTCCGAAGGGAGGCCTTGCAGTCCACAAGGGGGCTTCTAGCTCACAGCTCTTCCTGTTTCAGTCAGCCTGCTTTGACAGACAAGTGTGTTTGAGTCCACTTGGCCCCTTTCCTGTGTAGCTGGAAGAAAGTGGGATGTGGCGCCTTTCCCAAACCCTGACAGCTTTCCCACTCCAACCATTCCAGAGGGATCGCTCTGTATCAGCACAAAACTTTCTAATCAGTAACCAGCCCCAAGAGAAGCAGCTCACATGATTTTTGCCAGACTTCCAAACCTGATCAGGCACAGCTTTAAGGCAAATCCATATTGATAGACCTGTTCCCAAAAATCAGACATTAAACACACACTATTAGGATCAATAAAAGCTTTGCTCGGGGATCACAAAGAGATATGGGAGGTATTGAAGCTGCATATTGCTTCCCTCTGCCATGGGGCACAGAGTGGTCGATACTTCCAATGCAAAAGTTATTTTTTCCAGAGGCATTTTAGCCCCCCTTGCAGGACACAGTGGCAGAGGTCACTGAGCTGGATATTTAAAAGCTGCTTTAAATAGACCACACCCATAGGATTGAACCCTAAGGGTGGTACCACCCTTGCACCTGGTGGTAGTGCTACTATTGCGGAAAATAGCAGGTTTGGTGGCAAATCACAGCTCCAGAGGGATTTTCAGTGGACCCAGAGTAAAGAGTAAGCATACCTTGGCCATTCAATTTTTCCAAGCCAAATTTGGGTCCCATATGACCACTTTTGATAAATATAAAAAAACAGGAGAATCCCAAGCATGAGATTTCACAAGGCATTTAATGTACTGTCTACTTTGGTTAGTCTCTAAAACAAGAAACATCTTTTTTATCTATCTATTGAAAAAAGCGCACACGCACACGCACGCACGCACACACACACACCCTTTTTTCAATTTGAACAATTCTCAATATGGTTCAGCATGCCACTCACATCACCAATATTATCACAGATACTGGCGAATAGGTGCCTACAATGCTTGTACAATTACAAACCACACAGTGCTCCAAGTTGCAAGGATATGTTGGTGTAGGAAAGAAACAGGGTTTCCCAACCACAAAATATTGTGGTTTATTCCCGGGAGTGTTAGTAGGTACATGGTGTTTCTCTGAGACTCGTTATGCTTTTTAAAATTTTTACATCCAAGAATCCCTAAATTTGCACTGATCAGCATTAATGATGTCTATTGCTATTATTGTATGTGTGTGCATTATACATTTGCTTTCAAGAGGCTATCTTTTAAAGAATTTTAGTCCCCCCGCCCATCTCCAAGGTAAAAAGCAGTGGGGAAAGAAGAGGCACATTTTGCTATTATATAGGGCTTTGAGGCCTGGAAAGAAGTATAGATGACTGAAATAAATAGTCGGATTTGGGCATATCAGATCTCTGCAACATTCCACTGCAATCATTGGGACTGCGAGTCAGAGTCCCACTGGAGCAGGAGGAGAACTTAGGACTGCGCAGTAGGAGCAGCAGTTAAAAGCAGTGATAAAAATAGCAACCCGTGCCCAACCCCATTAGGTTACCCATCAAATGAGTAAGACTTTGCCTGATGCCTACCAGAGGCCAGGTGATTCTCTCTTGAGTCTAGAACAACTCCTTTTATTCTTCTTTACAGGTAAGGTGTGGATTGGGAGATGCTCTCGCTAAACAATAAATTCAGGTAATATGGTGAGTGTATTAGCAGGCACAGTCTGCTCAAATGGCAGGAGTCTCTATACTGGGGCCATAGTTGCAGTTGTTGCATACTAAACACATGCAGTGAGTCAGCCCAGAGATCTCTTTGGTTCACTTTGTCAAAGTGTGTGTGTTATATTTGAGTAGTGATGATGATGATGATGATGTTGTGCATGGATGAATACTACTCCTGAGTGGTTTACTCAGAGATCCAACACCGATGATCACAGACAAGAAATAACTCAGAGACTTCTTTAACAAGAACTTCTGTATTACTCAAGTTAATCTTCTTTAAAACTGTTACAGCAACTCCAGCAGACTCTGTGCATAACTTCTATTAATCAATTATCAGCTCTCATCCAAAAAACGTCTCTCAAGCACACACTCTTTCAAAGCCCTCTCTGAAGAAAAACACACACACATTGTATCCCTGGTCATGTTTATATATCTTCCAATCATTACCATCACATGACCATATCTCTGGGCAGATTCTCTTGTTACTGAGAAAATCTACATGTTGCCATTCTAACTCTTATTACTAGGCAGATCTCTATGTTACCATTCATACTCATATCACTGGGCAAATTTACATGTTGCCATTTTAGCTCCATGTCTCTAGGTAGAAATCAACCATACAGATCTGTAAATTTCTTCTGCCTCATTCCAATATCCCAACAGTGTGTGTTCCTGTATGGATAATCTCCTGCTTCCCACTGACCTCTGTACTCCTGCAGTATCCTCATTGACTCTCTCGGCTGCCTTGCCCCAGGCTGCCCAGCTCCTTCGTCCAACCAATGGCATCAGGAAAATGGAGCAGGCGGAGAGATCAAAGAGGATTGCCTAGATGTTGTGGCCTTTTGAAGGACACTTCCTTGGGGCAAAGTGACTGAGTGCTTTTGGAGGCTTGTGATGAAAGCTGGCAGATGGATGATGAAGGTGGGAGGTATTCCATACATTGTAGGAACTGGACGTCACTGAGTGTCCCAGTCTCCGGATTTTGCCTACAGATGCTGGAGAGCCTCGCTGGGCCCACCAAACTAAGGCACCTTCTTTACTTTGATGTGTTCTTCCTGTGCCTTCAAAGGAGCCTCAGGCATGGTGCTGTGGAGTGGGGGGTTGTTGGAGGGGGCTCCGCTTTGATGATGGGAAATAAAATCAAGGTCCTCTTGGGAGCCTGGCAAGCTTTCCCAGCAAAACTGCCGGTGACACTTTTGTTGTTCTCGACTCACCATCTCCCCCCCCCCACTTCCCCCCCTGCAGCTCCAGTTGACAAAGGATCTGTCTTCACTTCCCCTCCTAAATTGTGTACAACTGCTGTTAAGCAGGTGTCAAATTCCGCCTGAGAGGCTGCATCGCGGCAGGAGTGATGCGCTTTACTGGTCTGTAATGATTTAAGGACTCTTAGCCTGATCCACAATCACATTCAGCTGAAATGCCTGGATTTTAAACTAATTCACACCTATATATAGCAGTAATATATTAACCTGTGTCTGTCACACAGGCTCACAGGGTGACACATGTGCCAATACAGGTACGCTACCAGGGCTTCATTTGCGCAGGCTCAGCCCTGGAACCTGTTTTTGTGCTGGGGCTTAGCCCCGGGGAACGGAAAGCTCTAATATTTATTTTCAAACATTTTTAATCCCCACCGTCTTGCCGATGGCAAGCAAGCCAAGGGCAGCTTACAATCAAAAATGAGAACCACGGAACCGTAGCAACACTCATAAAGCAAAGCTATTTGGCAGCAGAAAACATCCCACAGTTAACATGGAAAAATGCAAATTGCCCACCAACCACCAGCCACTGCCAGACATCACCCCCTCCCAAAGCAGAATGGAAAAGCTAGGTATCTAACCAACTCCTGTACAAGGAGTGCAGGGCAGGGCCCAACAGCAGGGCCTCTATCCAGAGGACATGCCACAAGGTCAATGCCACCACTGAAAAGGCCCCCCCCTTTTATAAAAAGAAAGGTCCTCCAAGCATGTGCAGAGTTCCTCTCATTTGTTACTAAGTAGGGACACAAGAGTCAACAGAAACGTCTCTCTAGGTCATACAAGAGTAATTTACAAACAGGTTATTTTCAGGACTTGTGCATTGTTCCTTGGCATTGCCAAAACTGTACAATTACAACTCAGCTCAGATGACACTATTGCAAACCTCCTTCTATCTTGTATTGTCCCTGACGAACCCGAAACTGTACAGTTACAACTCAGCTCAGATGACACTATTGCAAACCTCTTTCTATCTTGTATTGTCCCTGACACTGGCTTCTCCTTATTGCTTACTTGATGGCAGGCATGCTATTTGAGCTTCTTCCCAAATCTGGGACTGATTGGGATGGTTGGGATGATGCAGGCAGTGATGCCTAACAGCACATTTCAGCTAGTCAAATATCTCCCCACCATCACCAACCTACAGATGGGAAATAATACCATTATCTTTTGGGGAGTAATTCACTATAGTGAAAATGCACTTGGGGCTTGCATTGATTGATTTTGTTGGGAAAGTACTTTGTGTGTTTTTTTTCAAGCTTTACCCCCCAATGTGGAAAATCCCAGCTACTGCCACATGATGGTGCAATTCATGGGAAATAATTCACTGTAAAGACCAGCTTAAGCCTGCAACTGCCTTTGGCACAGTAAAGTCCTTTTCTGATTTACCACCGCAGATTACACAGGGAAGGTGGGAGAATCAAGGGATCCAATGAAAATGGAGAGGTGATCTTGTTTAGTCTTTAGATCCAAGTTTCTCTACCCATCCTTCCATCCACCCTCCCACAGACTATTGCAGTTTCACAGGGAAGTATCAGAGAGAATATGTGGTTAGAATGAATTTGTGCCAGGGTGCCACCTGTTGTGAATGCTAGCATTTGAGCCTGAAATAATTGCCAAGATGCGAGGGCCTCTGAGCATGGACAGTGTGGCTTTCATCACCAAGTCACCACAATCATCACAACACACATGGGATGAACGTTTCTGTGCTGCAAAGCACAGCCTTCAAGCATGCTCCCTCCCCCTCACATAGATGCCAAGGGGATTTGATCAGAGCTGGGACCAGCTCTGCGCCTTCCTTCTGACTCCTGCTCTGGGGAGGGGTCAAGTGTTATAGGGTGGCTGGGATGCTATAACAGCTTGACAGTGACTGACAATTGTTCAGAGGTTGTCAGACTAATCCCAATCCTAGTGTCCAGCCAGTGCTGGCTGCTGAAAGCCCACTCCAGCAGCCCATATGCTGGCTGCTCAGTGGAGCAGGTATGCCAGTAGGGGAAGTGTTTGCCTTTTTGGTGTGGATGCACCAGTGGGAGACGGGGAAAGGCCGTGTATGTGGAAGAACTGGGGTGAGGATTGAGACCTATAAAGCAATTCCTCCCCAAGTCTCTTGAACACGGACCTTCTCTTTCAACTTCCTTTAGCCTGTGCTTCTTCAACCCCAAACCAACAGAGTGCTCCCCAGGAGAGCATGTGGGAATTCTTCTGTGCAGCTGACATGTGCACAGATGGATGAAGCAGGGTGGGTACGACTCTACTCCATAGACCCATCTTGAAACATTCTATAGGGAACTGAATAGGTCTCTGAAAAAGGCAAGCTCCTTTTGTTTTGGTATCTTAGTCTTGACCAACCTTCCAGCACCAGGGTAAGGACAATGCAGCTCTGAGCTAAGGGAACAAACATTCCCTGACCTTGAGGAGGCCTCCGTCACTGCTACTCCACTGCAGAATGCAGCACATGCCCCATTGGCGCAGATAGGTCAGTGCTGGAAAGTTGGTTAGGGTTACGCCCTTATTTATTTGCCATATTTACATCCTGCTTATCTTATCCCTGACAGGTTACAGAGAGAGGCTTACAGAATATTTTAGAAATTAATATATATATAAATCTATAGTGTATCTATATATATAAAAATGAACGTGGGTGTGTGGGTGGGTGGGTATGTGTGTGGGTGTGTATGTATGTTCTGAATAGGCTCCTCAACGCCTGCACCGATCGGCACGAAACTCGTACCTTGCGGCCTGGCGACAAACACTGCCGGGGTCAGACCCCCCTACAGCCCCCGGGTTTTCGGGGAGGGGGGCCAGCGCGTCAAGAACCCAGGGATTGCATTGGAGTGGAAGTCTGCTGCCACCCTGTGGTCACAAACGATTCTGCAGGTCATGTGCTAGAATTGCAGTAACTGAGCTGATACACAGGCAGTACTCAAAACCGAAAGTGAAACTTCTTCCCAGTCCCTGAGTTGCCCAGGCTTGAAAGAGCATGTTCCAGGCAATTCCAGCACCCAGTCGGATCTTAGATAGACATATTTACACAGAGCTCACTGGCCAGCTGTTTCCGTTTCTCATACTTCACTGCTATCCCACCACAGTACCTGCAGACAGTGTTCAGTAAGTGTGACAGTTTCATTTCGCTCTCTTAGCTGATTGTGTACCTGCTTCCTAATTAATGTCACAGTGATAGTGTGCATTTTGGATTCAAGTTCATCAATACTTCCTTATTTCAGTGAGGAGTGTTATATTTCTAGCTGGATCTAACTATGTCATACTGTTTATGGATATTTCCATATTTCCGTGTCTGTTCCACCATCACTCTGGAACGCCTGGAACGCTGTGCGCCACACTTGGTGCACATATTCCTGACGATCTGGACAGACATGCTGTGGGGGGACGACCCCCCCTAATTCATTCCTTCTCCTACTAGAACCTCGGGATACTTTGTCCCCCGGGCAATGCCGGGTAACAAAAAGCTAGTCTACTATAAAAAAGTAAAACACCACAATTAAGAACTCATGGGCAGCCCAGCCTGACCTGTGCTGTATCCAGTGCTGGGTTGGAGGTGGCTGCAGCGCGATTCAAGAAAGCAGAATTGTTTTCCCTTACTGCACATTGCAACGCAGCCAGCCCAGTACCGCTACTCGGATTTGTGCCAATGAAATCATGGGAGCAAATCCAAGCAGCCCAGGTAAGGCTGACCAGGCTGGTGATGGGGGCTTGGATCCAGCCCAGGTTGCCCAGGCTGGTTCCACCCCCCTCCCTGGGCCGGTCTGCCCACTGGCCCTCCCTCCAGTGCCCACTCATCGTCCCCCTGCACTGGCCGCCCCTGACTGGCTGATACTTCTGCAGGCCTGGGATCTGGCACAGGGAGGTTGGCACACATCCTTGTGCTGGCCTCCCTGACTCCAGAGTAGGTGCAAGGAACTTACTGCAAAGAACTTGCACTTAGGTTAAAGAACTTGCACCGGCCCAAAGAGTACTCAGGATTGCATTCTCAGGCTGCAAGACTATGCATGCTTACCTGGGAGTAAATGTAATTAAACTCAGTGGGAGTTACTTCTGAGTAAACATGCATAGGATTGCACTGTAAAATGACTGATGGCACAGTCCTAACCTGGAGTTACGCCGGCACAGTTAGGCCAGCAAAGTTTGGCTGGCTCAAGGGCCACTGTAAAGCATGTTTGGACCACTCTTGGAACCAGGGAGGATGGCACATGTCTGTGTGCTGGCCTCTCTGACTCAGAGGCATCTTTGAGGGGACGTGGTGGCACTGCAGGTTAAACTGCTGTTGCTGAACTTGTTGCCCAGAAGGTTGGCAGTTCGAGACCACGCGATGGAGTGAGCTCCCGTTGCTTGTCCCAGCTCCTGCCAACCTAGCAGTTTGAAAGCACGCAAAAATGCGAGTAGATAAACAGGTAACGCTTCGGTGGGAAGGTAACGGCGTTCCGTGTGCTACGGTGTATAGTTGTGCCAGCCACATGACCACAGAAGCTTGTCCTCAGGACAAACGCCAGCTCTTGGGCTTAGAAACGGAGATGAGCACCACCCCCTACAGTTGGTCACAACTAGACCATCCGGTCATGGGGAAACCTTTACCTTTAGTGAGGAATACAAGATGGAGTGGGAAAATTATAATCCTACATTTTTGTATTATTTGTTGCGCAGTAGAGTGCTGTACTACATAACAACAACAAGGTCTGTGCCCCAAAGAGATAACAGTCTAAATGTTGACAGTGTAGAGGTGAGATGACTGAAGGAGTGGAGGACTGGGAGAGCCAAGGACAGCAAGGGATGAATACTATATGTGCTGCCGGAATAGCTGGAGATTAGAATAAAGGGCTACGCCCAGTGATGTCATTCAGGGGGAACGGACCAGAACGGGCGTTCCGGATCCGAACGGGCTCTGTGGCTGCTTCCGGTTTTTTGTTTTTGGGGTTTTTTTTTTTCAACATTTGAATTTGAACTCAAAAATGAGTTCCTGTTCCTAAATCATTTGAATGACACCACTGGCTACGCCACAGGCTTCACAGAAGAGGTGGATGTTGAAGAAGATGTAAACAAAGGGAAAGAGGTTGGCATCACATAGTTGCGCCAAATCAGTGTGCACACATAAAAGGCAGTCTGCCGATGCAAACTGTGTTTCTTAGGAATGTGACTGCTGAACTATTAGATTCCTTGGATTCAGACTTCAGAGGTCCTGAAATGTAGCAGCAGTTGCCGGAGTTCATTCGTGCTGAGAAGCCACAGCCTCTGGCTAAGAGTCTCTGTGCCTTACAGCCCAATCCTCGGCACATCTACTCAGAAATAAGTCCCACTGTGTTCAAAGAGTCTTACTCCCAGGAAAGTGTGTATAGTATTGCAGCCTAAATCACAGAGACACGTGGGCCCTGGCTTCTGTTAAATATTATATTTTTTTTATGTACATTTATTTATATACCGCCTTTCTTAATATCACTAGATTTCTCTAATGATTGAACTCAAGGTGGTTTACATAGGCAGACTTTCTCACAAACCCGAAGGTTTTTACAATTTACAGAATGTTCTATCTTCCAAGAACAACACTCCTACAGATCTTTCTTTCTGGATTTAGCCTTCTTTCTTTAGCCACCCGTCTGTCGTCTGCTGGCTGATGAGGCTTCCCTGCTGCCACCAGAGATGCAGCTGATTTCAGCACACTCCTCCTCCCATGAGGCAGCTGAAACTCAGCTTTTAATCAGCCGCAGTTTCCAAGGTCTGCTGCTCGCAGAGACTTCCGGCAGTCCCGAGCTCACGACCTTGAGATCTTCAGGTGTTATCTTCAGGCAAACGGAGGCATTAACCCTCTCGGCTAAATCTTCTGCCCTTGAAGTGAAAATATTCTGCATGTGCTCAGAAATGCTCTGTTTCTTTTTTTAAAAATGACTTCACACATTCCAGGGCTGAGCCCTGAACAGTATTTTTATTTTAATTTTTATTAAATGAATTTATACCCTGCCTTTCTGCTCCTTATTAGGGCACCTAAGGCGGCTTACAATAAAAAATACAGAATAAAATTTAAAAACAATAACAGATAATTAAAAAAAAACGACAGACCACAATGGACAATGCAATCATTAAAATTACAGATTCAAAAAAATTACAAGTTAAAATACAAATAAAAATACAAGTTAAAATGCCAACCCAGCATGTCAACAATTAAATGCTTCCTTAAAAGAAAGGTCTTAAGACCCCACCGAAAGTTTGCTAGTGAGGGAACTGTTCTTAGTTTGAAGGGGAGGGAATTCCACAACCGTGGAGCCACCACAAAGAAGGCCCTATTCCTGGCCGCCATCCCTTTCACCTGACCTGGTGGCAGCACAGTCAACAGGGCCCCCACCCCCCAGATGACCTGAGAGCACGGGTAGGACTGTATGGAGGAAGGCGGTCCCTCAAATACCCTGGACCCAAGCTGTAAAGGGCTTTAAAAGTCAAAACTAGCACTTTGAATTGGGCCTGGAAATGAACTGGCAACCAGTGCAGTCGCCGAAGCAATGGCCCAATTGAGTCGAACCGATGAACCCCGCAACCACACGGGCAGCTGTGTTCTGCACTAGTTGCAGCTTCCCGACCATCTTCAAAGGCAGCCCCACGTAGAGCACAATGCAGTAGTCGAATCTGGATGTCACCAGGGCATGGGTCACCATGGCCAGGTCTGAGTAAATACCAGTGGTGTTCCTATGGGGTGGGGGAATGCTAAATTTTGCAGAAGCCTGTATAACACTGCCCCTCCCCCTCACCTTCAGAGCCATTTGTGGCTTGGAAAGCTGGCTCAGGGCCCAATTCTAACCTGGAGTTAGGCCAGCACAATTAGGCCAGCAAAGTTTGGCCTGCACAAGGGACACCATAAAGCATGTTTGGCCCACTCTCAGAGTCAGAGAGGACAGCACATAGCCTTTCCCCTTCCCTCCCTGACTCCGAGAGTGGTCCAAACGCACTTTATGGTGGCCCTTGTGCCACCCAAACTTTGCTGGCCTAACTTGCGCCAACCTAACTCCAGGTTAGGATTGCGCTCTTAGAGGCTTTGAGCTACAAATGGCTGGGGGGGGGGTAGGGGCCATGTTACACAGGAGCTCAGGCTTCTGCAAAACTTAGCATTCCCCCCCCCCCAGGAATGCCCCTGGGAAACACGGATTCTGTTCCTTGGCTCACATTACTATAGGAAGGAGAACCCTCTTCACTGTTGAAATGGCTGAGTTGAATAAATTACCTTTGTCTTCAGATGGATGTTTAAATTGATGGTGCTGTTTCTATGCCAGAAATTCTGCTGCCGCTGTTGTGGGAGAAATCATTCTACATGTGAGAGAGAAAGCTGTAGTGTAGAACCTCTTTGCTCCTTTCCTAGCGCTGAGACTGCATCTGACAGAGGGTGATTGAACGGCCAAAGGTAGGGCTCATTCATGACCAGTGTGTACGTGCTGGAGCATGCTTGATGCACAGCAAACCCACGCACATCTAAAGATGTTCAGCCCAATCCTATGCAGATCTATTCAGAGCTAAGTCCCATTATGGTTAATAGGGCTTACTCCCAAGAAGTGTGGATAGGATTTTAGCTGTATTCCTGCTTCTGCTGATGCTTTATTTCCCATGTTCCTGCGGCCATGATTTATAAGCAAAATGTCCAACGTTGGTTGAGTTAGATATGAGGAGGGCTTATAAAGACCGCAAGGACCAAGCTGTGTGTTCATGCACCTCTGTCTGTACAGTACTGCAGGCCTTTCTCCAAGCCATGGGTTCAAATTAAGCCATCAAAAACAGACAAGCAGAGGATGGAGGTGGCTCACTTCTGTAGAAGTTGCTGGCTTGGTGTGTTGAATTTGAATCCCACAATCCCTTTTTCTTCTGCTAGGTCATTCATTCATTTGTTTCTGCATCAGAGGCAATGCTGGTGCTGTGGTGGCATGAACCAGGGACACTGTTGGGAAGAGCAGAGTGCCCTGGGAAGGAACAGGTTTCACCACTGCTCCTTCATGCCTCAGACTGCAGCCTGTTGATTTTGATCCATGGAACTTCAGGGAAACCCTGAGGGCCAAACTAATGCTATGCCTATGGCATGACTGGGGGCTGTATGTATTTCATTTCTCAACATAAATAGCGTAGACAGGGGGCCCTTATCTGGACTGGCATGCCAGTGGTGTGGGGCAAAGCCTTAAAACCGCTTCCCCCTGCCACTGCCCCAAGCTGGATCAGTAAAGTAAATGGCTTTGCATCTGCCATTTACTTTACGAAAACAGAGCATACAAGCCCCAATTGAACAGCAGACATAACATCTAGCTTGGCCCTGCCTAGCCCTGTTCTCGTTTCCATGTCCTAGTGGGATAGTAGCTTGGGAATGGGATCGGCTTGTCCTCAGAAGGGGGACATGTAGCTTTCATGTGCCATTGGTGGTACAATTCTCTCAGGACCCATCCAGACAGGAGAGGGGCTCCCAAGCACGCCCTGAAAACCAGAGTTGGCCTTGATCTTCCCATTAACTTTTGTAATGTTCTCCTTTGTTGTTGTTGTTGTTCAGTCGCTAAGTCATGTCCGACTCTTCGTGACCCCATGGACCATAGCATGCCAGGCCTCCCTGTCCTCCACTAGCTTCCGGAGTTCACCCAATTTCATGTTCATTGCTTTGGTGACACTATCTAACCATCTTATCCTCTGCCGCCCCCTTCTCCTTTTGCCTTCCATCTTTCCCAGCATGAGGGTCTTTTCTAAAGAGTCCTCTCTTCTCATCAGGTGGCCAAAGTATTTGAGCTTCAGCTTCAGGATTTGTCCTTACAGGGAGCAATCAGGCTTGACTTCCTGGAGGACTGACCGATTGGATCTCCTTGCAGTCCAGGGGAGTCTCAAGAGTCTTCTCCAACACCATACCACTTTTCAAACCAGTACAATTTTTCAGCATGGCAACACTAGCCAAATTCCAAATCATTTTAGTAGTGACAACAAAATTCTGATGTACACTACACAGATCTCAACAGGGAGACAGAATTCAGAGTGGGTATTGGACCTAGCATTGAATTCCAAGCATTGGCCTGTAACTTCTAGCCTGACCTACCTTTGTCCTTGTGGGGATAAGTGGGATAACATCATGGTCGCTACCCTGAGTTCCGTCAAGGAAGGATATAAGTATATGCATCGGATCAATTGGCTGGTATAGGCAAGATGCCTGTGTGTTCGTGTGCATGCCTGATTTTATTTGGATGCAAGGTTAACGGCAATTAATGGGCTTTGGGATGCAGAGGAAGCATCTTCTCTGGGTTCAATGTCAGAAAATCCTGCAGTGTCCGGAGGGTCTTCCTTTTTTTGTACCCTGCCTCGCATTAGCACGCCATCAATGCGCTCTCAGTCTTCTGAAGTTTGGCTCGACTTATACGATTTGATAAAAATTAAAACCAACAGAGCAGAGATCTCCTCAGCCAGCTCTTTTCGGAACTCTTGGGTGCAATTTATCCCAGCCTGCTGGTTTTAAAATGTTTATTCCTGGTAGATGCTGTTTAACATCCTCCCTAGGTGCAGTTTGCAAGGGAAGGTGGTTCATCATCATTATAGGATATGGATGTATCACTCTGCTTCTTCCCAAATACAGAACAGAAATATTTATTGAACACTTCTGCCTTCTCTGTGCCATTAATAACAATTTTTTCCCCATCACCGTCGAGTAATGCCCCTGCATCATTGTTAGGGTTTCATTTGTTCTTGATAAAACTTTTTAAAGATTCCTTCTTATTGTCCTTCGCCCTGTCAACTGCGAGTCTTTCTCCAATAGTTGTCGCCTTCTCTTATTAACTTTCTACATTTCCTAATTGATAATTTATATTGATTCCATGCCCCCTCATTTCCCCATTTGCTATGTGATTTGACTTCCTTTGAGGTTGCAACCAGAGGAAGCCGTTCTGTCTGGGCTGCAGAGAGGAAGCATTTTGATCACAAAGGGCTGTTTGTGATACGGGCATTTTTTTTGCTCTGGATGATGATTTTTTTCATCTGGCAGTAATGTTTTCCACAAATAACCCTCCACAGAAGGGGGGAAAAAATCTGACACTGGCATCAAGTAATAGCTACAAATCAGCATTCATATGGTGCACATACCTTCCTGTCAACTTCTAGCTGCCCATCACAGTCATCCAAAAACCCTCCCCTCCCCTGTGCCTGTCTAGATAGCACATACTCAAGATTGCCTCATTTCATCATAACCTTTAAGATAATATCTGGCATTCATATAGAGCCTTCAGAGCCTTTCAAAAACACTATCCCAGCAATCCCCACAACAGCCCTGTAAGGTAGGCTGGTAGAGGTCCAAACATGGGAGATCTCCTGCAATTTGTGTACAGGAGCCATGGGGGTGAAGGGTTTGGATCAGGATTCTGCTGCTGGGGTGGCAGGATTAACCCTTCCCTTGTGCCATTTCCCAATGGAAAATACCTCCATCTTCTTGGCTGCTGTTGCCCCACAGCACAAAGCATACAGTGTCACCGCATCCCAGCCCATAGATCCCCTCCATGCAGCTGCTACAGACACCTTTAAAAAAAATGCAAGAGGTTGTAGTGATGGATCTCTCAGAGTCACAGCTAGTTTGGCCCCTAGGTAGCACCCATATTGCAGATGATACCACAGTTTGTGGAATGTCACTTATTAGGTTCATGACAGAGGTGAGCTTGTTGGTCCATTGCTCAGCTTAGATGGGATGTATGAAGCTGCCTGGGTTGGCCCAAGACTTCCTAGCACCTGAGCTGGTGTGCCAAATGCTGCCCCCCTTACCTGGTACCACCCTCTGCTCCTCTTGCTCCCTGGACTGGAAAACAAAGAGCAGGACAGAGCAGAAGGCTAACACCCTGGCCCACCACTCTCCTCTCCCACACTCCCTCTTCTGCTGTGTCCCTCTCTTTTCCAGTCTGAGGAGGGGAAGGCAGCAGAGACAGTGGCATAGCTAAGGATGGGTCGGAGGCCATTGCCCCAGGCATCACACCTGGTGGGCATTGGGGGGAGGGTGCATTTCTGAGTCCCAACGAGGTAGTGCGCAGCCTCCCTGAGCCTCAGAAGGCCTTACAAGGACTGCTGGGGACCTTAGGAATGCACTTCCAGTTTTCACTAGAACCTTATGAGGCCTGAACCCACAGGCGACCTGACCCCTGACTTAGAAATGCACTTCCTGTTTTTGTTAAAACCAGAAATGCTTCTGAGGAGATTAAAAAAATTTTTTCCCAGGGTTGCAGATGCAGTAGTTACGCCACTGAGCAGAGGCAAGTGAGCAGATGGAGGTGGGCAGCGCCCCCTCTTCTGCTGCCTGAGACAACCAGCTCACTCAGCTTCCTGGACTGTGGAAAATGCCTTCTCCGAGCTCATACAGTCTGGGTCATCTCGAACCCGATTTGCTGTATAGTATGCTTCTTGGGAGAAGCTCCCTGGGTTTTCAGATGAGGAGTGTTTCTCACTCAGCCCCATCTGGGGAAAGCAGGGACTGAACCTGCCACCTTCTGTATGCCAAGTGGGTGGTCTGTCACTGAACTCTCCCCCCTCTTCAGATCAGCCATGATCCCTCTTTGACTGCGATTCAAAGAGAAAAGGTGTGGACAGCAGCTGCCACACTTTCTTGGAGCTGCCCCACTCACTATCTGTTCTAGAGAGATTCTGTTTGTCCTCAGTCCAGCTAAAATTAGTCGTAATAAAGGGTCATACTGGACATGATGGAGCACCACCCAGTCTAGGCTTGTGCCAAATGCCTACAAAGCAAAGGGAGAGGTTCGATTGATTTAAAGTGCAGCAGAAAGGGGGGGGGGAGCTGAACTTTCCTTGGCTTGGCTTTTCTCCTCCTCCAAACAGCCTTTTTCAAAACGGCTTTTTTCTTCCGGGATGCTTCCAATGATCACAGCATCCATCATTACAAAAATTGCTTTTAAAAAATGTTTTGAGAAAAAAGGGAAAAAAAAAAAACACCTTGGGTAGGGGAAGGCCTCATGCCCTCCCTCTCTGCTTTGTAGGGATGCCGTTTGTCCGCCTCACGCCTAGTTTGGCCCTAAATCGCAATAAAAGCAAACGAAAAACCTAGTCACGACTAATTTAAATCCCATTGCTCTCAAAAGGAATTAGTCCCGCCTAATTTGAGAACCGGATTAGGGTTTCTGAGTTATTTCCCCTCCCGCTCCTGTCTTCTGCCCTAACACTTCGGCGAAAGGAAACGGAAATAAATACTCCCCGAATGCCGTCCCACGCGGTCGCGCACATGCGTGCATTTTGCCGCATGCACACGACCACCCGCACGGCCCACGCCTTCACCAGCGCATTGTTCTCCACCAGCGGCAAGATTCACGCGTACAATGGGCACATATATGCCCAATGCCCATGCAGGTTTCACATACAGGCACCCCACCCCTTGACAATGGCATGGGTAGGGAAATCATCATGCCTGTTCCTTTGTCCATCCACCCGACCCTTCCCATTCTTCATCCAGCCACGTCCCCTTCCACGCTGAAGATGGCCATTGCCCTATCCCGCCCCCATGGCAGCATCCCACCGGGTGGATCTCGCTGCCTCCTTCTTCCCTTTTCTAACCTTGCCCTGTCTCCCTTCCACAAACACCCCATTCCCCTCCACCCACCCTTCACTGTCAGTCTGCCCGCCGCGCTCCCCCTGTCTCCTTTTGTCTCTCCCGGACAGACACCACGCTGTCTGCGAGAACTCCCCCCCCCCCTATTCTGATGGACGAGCTGCGGAGGAAAATGTCAGGGAAGATTCTAAATTGGACACGAGCGGCTGCGCGGTAGGGAGGGTGGGGCCCAGACGCTCTCCGGCTCCTAACGAGTCTTCTCCCCCCCCTTCCCCTGCTTATGAGGCGGCGGTGGTCAGATTTCGGCACGGTGCTGGTGGATAGGCGCTCCCCCATCCAGGACAGGAGGGGGGGATCGAGTCCCCGAGGAGGGTGTGGGCGTGGAAAGGCGAGTAATCAAGCGGGCGAGTGCGAACCAAAATAAGATTTGGCAAGGTGGCGGGGAGGGGGAGCGGATTGCGGCGGTGGGAGGGAGGGAGGAGGGAAGCAGCCGCCACAGCAGCCGCCCCGGGCCGCAAGCGACCGAGGCGAGCAAGCGAAGAGGAGCGAGCGAGCAAGCGCCCGCCGCTGATGGATGGCGCTTTCATAACTTCCTCTGTATTAAAGTGCGGGTTCACCGCGAGGGCAGGCCCATCCATCAAGCCGCTGAATGGGCCTTTGATTTGCTGAGAGCACCAGGCGCTGCGCTGGCTGTCTGCTCTGCCGGCGCGGTTAATATCTATCGCTGCAGCCGTGGGGGAGATGATGACGCGAGAAGGAGAGGGAGGGGGGGAGAGAGACGGGAGGGCGGTGCGGGTATGGCACACAGGCAAGGTGGGAGGAAAGATGCAAAGAACATGAAAGAAGAGGGGACTTGTCCGTGCGTGCAGGCAGCCCGAGAGAGGAGCCCAGATTCACACGCGCACAAAGAG
This sequence comes from Lerista edwardsae, assembly GCA_029204185.1. Classification (NCBI taxonomy): domain Eukaryota; kingdom Metazoa; phylum Chordata; class Lepidosauria; order Squamata; family Scincidae; genus Lerista; species Lerista edwardsae. Next base: position 2,838,671 of record JAJKFI010000100.1, on the reverse strand, counting down.
GCCGCCGCCGCCTCCCCAGCACGTGCACGTTTGACGGCCGCTTCAGACAAGGAGAAGAGGCGTTTGCAGCCAACGGCCGTCAAAGCGGAGTGCACGAACCATTTTAAGCGGAGGCTGGTGGTGCCCGCGAACGTCGGAAACTCAAGTTCCCGGGAGTCCCCCGCGATTGTAGGAGCTGCGTGTCACGGCGTGTTTGCAAACAACACGTGTCCAGGGTTTAGTCTTTCGAAAAAGCGAGGCAAGGCCTGAAAGGTGGCTTGCCAGAAACGCGACGCCCCCTTTGCCTTGAACCTGGAAACGTGGGAACCTTCAGTTGCTCCGTGTTTCTTGCTTTCTCACATTTGTATGGCATGCACATTCATGCATGTGAATGGAGTTTCCCCATTTAATCCCTACAGATTAAGTTGAGAGGATGATGGGACCAGGGTCACCCAGTGAGCTTCATGCTTGAACCCAGGTCTCCTTAGCGCAAGTCCAATACTCAATAGCAAAGGAAGTGCTCTCTGCACCTGCTCAAGGGAACTTCCATCTACTCTTCTTCTGCACTGGAGTTGAGATCAGATACCAATATTGAGCCCCCCTGGCACAAATTAAGCTCTGAACACCCCCTCTTCATGCTGTGACTGTGTCTTCACTATGATGACATTCTCCCCCAAACACCTCTTTTTCTCTGCAGTGTGTAGTTCCACCTCACACATTGCAACATTCTGACACTGAAGATGTGCCATGCAATGTGCATGCAGATTGTAGCATGAGCATTATGTGCATGTGGCTTTATTGCAGTGTGCTCACAGGAGGGGCATATTCACGTGCCACCAGAGCCAATTATGGTTTCCCAGCATATGCACATGGAGCAAACCTCCACATGTACAGTCATTAGGGCTGATCATCTACAAGTAAGTTTCACCTCATTTCCTGCATGGAATTGCAAAGCGTTTGGCTGATTTAGGAGCAGGGACTCTGTAGTGGGAGTCAAGGGGTTGAGGCTCGAGAAGAGCCGGTTGAGCTTCTGATGGCACCTTTTGTGTATGACTCACCCTACCCCCAATTAACCAGAGTCATTTGCACTGTCCATTTAAACAAAAAATAAAGCCACACCAGACATCCAGAAGCACCCACAAGATGGCCTTTGGAATGATTCCCAAGGCTGGATACAGAATGTGAGTGTGTTTTGTTATAATGCTACATCAGTGGTTCCCAAACTGTGGGTCCAGGACCCACCAGTAGGTCGTGTCCCAATTTTTAGTGGGTTGCAAAATTGACAAGGCAGATCAGATTATGTGCATCAACCTGCTACTTGGGGGGGGAGCACTGCTGCCCAAATAACCATTATAGTTACAGAGTCGTGAGCAGCTGGTAAAGTGAAGCTGTTTTTAGGTGGGCCTGAATACTAAAAAAATTGGGAAACACATTATAGCAATATAGCCCATGAACTGGATCATTTCCCTTTCCAAATCCGTTGAGACCATATGAGATTGTCTTTCAGCAATCCTGGCAACATTTTCCATGCTCACATACTTATATTCACCAAATACCTTATTGGTATGAAATGTTACATTGGTTTTGGCTCACGCAGGTACAAGATGGTCTGTGCCTGACAACACCAAGGAAATTTACGTGCTCCACGTGTTTTACGTGCTCAACAAGTTTCTAGTCCTTAAAAAAAAATCTGTCCAATTCCCTATCCTGCTGCGATGAGTGACTCCTAAACTGGTCCCCATTCCCCATCTGTTTCCCTTAAGAGAAGCCTCAACATAAGGCTCAATAGGGAGGAGGCTTTTTGGAAACATTGTTGAAATGGTTGCCATTACAGGACTGCATGGCCATGCAGGCAGGTTGTTTTGTGTATTGGCCACCATCATTGACAGGGGCAAGTAAAAATGCTAGCTCCTAGTGGTTCCCATACCTTTTTGACTGGCGGCTCCCTTGACCTACTGAGCCATTGGCTGCAGCTCCTCATTAGGGCTACAATTCTATACTTTGTACAGGGCCAAATGGTTATTGTAAGGATTCTGACTCCCACAGCTGGTTTCTGCTGCACCTGGGGAGCCATAACTTGCAGATTCGGAACCACTGCACTAGCTCATACCTATGGTCTGGACATCTAAGCTCACCTGGTCACAACAAGGTATAAGATTAAATTCCCAGGTAGTCATACATCTACGCAGACAGGCCTCATCAACATCTAAGCAAACAGGCCTCATCAAACCTTGGTTGCTTAAGCTCAAGGATGCACTTTCCTCATGGAAACTCGGGGACAGGTAACCACATGCATGTACTCAACACACAGACACCCTGATGTGTACACCTTCCAGCCGCACAGACATCTCAGCTCACAACTGTGTGCAGTTAGGAGCGGGACAGAACGTTTGTGGTGTTCTCTGAAACTTGGGCTCATAAGATGCTGATTATGAATTGTCTGTTTTGGAGAAGGAAAATATCAATATGCATCTCATAAGTTTTATTCTGGTAGTCCTTTTGCCAAAGCTGTATGATTGTAGGGAAGGGGATCCAGCTTGCAGGCTGGATGGGAATATAAATACCCGAGCATGGAGAGGCAGAGAAGAGAAGAGAAAAGGCACCTGGTGCACTGGAGCAAACGCAGGCCATTAGATTTTGGGGCGGGGGTAAGATTCTGTAAGATCCTAAGATTTTTTCTTGGTTATATCCAAGTTTAAAATGGCAAAAAGCAATTTATTTTATCAGTACGTACTGTATGCATGCGCACACCGCACACACCCCCACACACACCCTTCTCATTACAACTACTATGGCAGTGTCATCCATAGGACAAATCACTCCACCCTCCATTCCATTGCAGCATAGGGATTTGTACTTGGGGAAAGCCTACCCTATTTTATTTATTTATTTATAAGATTTATACCCCACCTTTCTGCCCCATGGGCACCCAAGGCATTTTACAACATAAATAAAAGCAATACCAAAGAAACAATTAAAATAATATTAAAACAATATTTAAAAACAATTTAAAATTTAAAATGGGCAGGCCCTGTGGATCCCATAGTTGTCATTTAAAATGCCAGCCAGCATGTCAGCAGTTAAAAGCTTGTTTGAATAAAAAGGTCTTCAGGCCCTGCCAAAAGATTTGTCAAAGAGGAAGCAGTTCTTAATTCTAAGGGGAGGGCATTCCACAATCGTGGGGCCACCACCGAGAAGGCCCTGTTTATGGTCGCCTTCCCCTTCACCTCTCTTGATGGTAGCACAGACAGAAGGGCCCCCTCAGATGACCTGAGAGTACGGGTAGGATTGTATGGAAGGAGGCGGCTCTTCAAATACCCCAGACCCAAGCCGTAAAGGGCTTTAAAAGTCAAAACTAGCACTTTGAATCAGGCCTGGAAAGGAACTGGCAGTCAGTGTAGCCGCTGAAGCAACGGAGTCGAACCGATGAGCCCCAGTAACCACATGGGCAGCCGCTTTCTGCACTAGTTGCAGTTTCCGCACCGTCTTCAGAGGCAGCCCCATGCAGAGCACATTGCAGTAATCTAATCTACATGTCACTAGGGCATGGGTCACCATGGCCAGGTCTGAGCAACCCAGGTATGGTCGCAGCTGGCGAATCAGCCGAAGCTGAGCAAAGGCTCCCCTGGCCACAGCCACCACCTGGGATTCCAGGAGCAGCTGTGGATCCAGGAGAACCTCCAAGCTGCAGACCTGCTCCTTCAAAGGGAGTGCAATCCTACTCACAGCAGGACGATAGTCCAGTACCCGAGTTGTGGATTTCTGGACCAGGAGCACCTCTGTCTTATCCAGATTTAATTTCAGCTTGTTCACCCACATCAGACCCCAACTGCCTCCAGGCAACGATTCAGGACCTCAACAATTCAGGACCTCCTTGGAATCAAGGGGAAAGGAGAAAGAGAGCTGGGTGTCATCAGCATATTGACGGTACCCCATCCCAAACCCCCGAATGACTCTCCCAGCGGCTTCATGTAGATGTTAAATAGCATGGGGGATAAGATGGGCCCTTGTGGCACCCCAAACCTAAGAGGTTGGGGTGCTGAACAAGCATCCCCCAGCACCACCTTCTGGGATCTGTCAGCCAGGAAGGACTGGAACCATTGCAGAACAGTGCCTCTGAGCCCTAACTCAGCCAGCCGACCCAGAAGGACACCATGGTCGATGGTGTCGAAAGCCGCCAAGAGGTCCAGCAGGACTAACAGGGACGTACTCCCCCTGTCCATTCCCCGGCGAAGGTCATCCACCAAAGTGACCAAGGCAGTCTCCGTTCCAAACCCCGGCCTGAAGCCAGATTGGAATGGGTCCAGATAATCCACTTCCTCCAGGACCCTCTGAAGCTGGGACGCCACCACCTGCTCAATCACCTTGCCCAGGAACGGGATATTTGAGACTGGCTGAAAGTTGTTTAGATTAGTTGAATCCAAGGAGGGTTTCTTCAGGAGGGGGCGAACCATCGCCTGCTTCAAAGCAGGCGGCAGCACCCCCCCCCCCAGAGATGAATTCACCATCCTCCCTGTCCACTCGGCCAGCCCTTCCCGGGCAGCTCTAATTAGCCATGCTGGGCAAGGGTCGAGCGGGCAAGCGGCAGGCCTCACACTCCAGAGAATCCTGTCCACATCCTCAGGTTCTACAAGCTGAAAAGAATCCCAAATAATAGGATAGACAGGTTCCCCGGGGACATCACTAGATACTCTACCCTAGCATACATCCTGCTTAATAGCAGTAGCTAGATACTCAGCGTGTAGAACTAGTGACTTGCAGAAATATATGCTCTTAAAGAATACTTGCATGTGGTTCAAACATGGGAATTTGTGTATGTGTGCATGTGCGCCCTGCTATTTCTCTAAGGTGGTACCCCCGACCCAACCAAAGCATTGTGGTTGTGGAATGGCAAATGAAGCTCAGAAACCCATTGGACTTCATGCCTCCTAAGATAATACATAGGATGGTGGTGGGATGGGATGGTTCTTTCCAAAGGCTAGAGAGTTGGGTTGGGGGGGGGGATTCTGAGCCCCTAATGGATACAGAAACTGGATAGAGGAAAACCCTATATAAAAAGTGGTTCTCTGTGCATGCTGTACACCCATTAAGGTATCTTTCTTTTACTGTAGTAGTGCTTGCAGTGTTGATGCTTCTTGTTTAACTGAAGAACTGTATCTGCAGGCACCAGCCTGCACACTACAGAGAGACTAACTGAACGTTACCAGGAAGCAGGAACTGGCCTGTTTCTTGTTAGTTGCCCTCTAGCATGCAGGCTTCTTGCCTGCAGGTTTGGTACTTCAGTTAAGCTGCAAGCACTACTACAGTAAAGCAAAGGTATCATAATGGGCTTTTGGGGGGTGGGGGCATTTGTAGGCAAATAGCCCTGTTAACTGCCGAGCACCCTCATGGACACTAGCTATGAAAGTCAAGGTGGCTTATCGTTGGGTCTTACCCAGTGGTGTCATTCAAATGATTTAGGAACAGGAACTCACTACTGAGTTCAAATTCAAATGTTGGAAAAAAAAACCTGGAAGCAGCCACGGAGCCCATTAGGATCCGGAACGCCCGTTCTGGTCCGTTCCCCCTGAATGACATCACTGGTCTTACCTTGCTTGCCTCTCTGCTAGTCTGCCTGTTCCTCCTGGCCCACATACTTTCATCCGTGCCATTTGTTTTGTTTACTGTACCTGCAACAGTGACAGCCTCTTGGCTTCAAATATGGACCACCACCAAGGCAGCAGGGGGAAACCATATCAAGCAGAGAGGTGACGAGGGGGCTGAACCCTCCTATTCAGTTTTTCCCTTGCAATATCCCCCCTAGCCCAGTAGTAGTAGCCCAAACTTCTCAACGCGTGACTCCCTGCCTTGACCCACTGGGCCTACATTGGCTGCGGCTCCCATTTACAATCTTATAGGGTCTTAGCTTTTGAGTGAGGATTCTGCAGCACCCCTGGATGGTTTACACATATACTGTAGCATCATCAATGGTGCGTGGGCTTTACAACAGAAGAAAAGACAGATCGCTGCCCCAGAGGGTTCACAATCTAAAAGGAGACTATAGGGAGACAGCAGAGGAAGGGGAGTTGAGTGGCGCAGGGAATTTGGGTACATGATATGTTTGCTTAATTGCAATGCAAAGAACAAACCTCATTCATTTCCTGGGGAAGCCCTAGTATAACTCTGAGACACACGAACATCATGGAGAGAGAAAACTGGTCTGATCCAGAAGTATAAAAACAGATGGTCAAAGGCAGATGTGCTGTCAGCAACGTCTATCAAGACCACTAGAAGTAATACAGTCAGCTGCAGTGTTAGATTTTCTCACTAGTGGCTTCCTCCAGCACTCTGAGGCTGAAACAGACACAACTGGATTCTTTTGTTCTGGATGAATTAATTCAGAATAAAATTTTCATTCCATGAATGAAAAGAGGTGTTTCAAAGGACGTTGATGGTAGGGCAGAAGCCATGGGACTTTTGGCATATGCACTCATTTCTTTTGAGTGAGTGCATATGCACCATCTAATAGGTTTTGCAGGCTTTTTGTGCAAGCACTACAAATACCTGCAAAGCCTGTTGATCAGAGATGATGGCGAGATGCACAGTACATAGCATGGGCCACAATGCATCTTTCCTACCACCTTCCTCTCTGAAATAAATTATAGTCTGTCTCCAGTTTAAAATGAATTACAATCCCTGCTGCTCATAAACACGTCTTGCAAGAGGAGAAAAATATCCATCTTTAACCACCCTGACTGCGAGTACAAAAGGGGAGTTCAAGCATACGACTTAGTTTGCACTGGAATCTTGAGCATTTCCTTGATGTGGAGCATCTCCACAGACAACTGTGCCTGCACACCTTGAACCAAAACCCATGCAAGAGACCATGCACAGATATTCCGTTAGCTACAAATCTATTAGGTGTCAATCATTTTGAGAGTCAGAGGAGGCCCGGTCTTTGTGTATGCATGCTCTGTGATTTCTGTGCTGCACATTAGTGTGCGTGCGCTGCATACGCTAATCAAGGCAGCCAGGGCTTGTGCAGGTAAGCATTAGTATGCGTTACTTCCTGCCAAGGGGAAATTGTGCAGCATAAGAATTGCAGCTGTGCCCTTCACTGGCATAGTCACCCCATGCACGTATGCAGCTGGAAAAGGATCGTCTTTTCTTTGGATATTTTTGACGTTAAAGGTGGATGAGGATAGAATGAACTCAGACAGGAAGAGAGGTGCGACCAAGCCAGATCTGGCTGGAGGTCAAGGGGAAAACTGTATGTGGACCATTTCGCACAAGAACTTTGGAAAACTGCAGCTGCCACTTTGGGCTTCACAAGAACACACTGATGGTGTGCAAAAAACAGCAACAGCTCACACCCATCAAAAGGCCCACCAGGCCAGGCTGATCCCTGAGCCCTCAATCCTGGTGGCAATGATAGCATCAGTGGGGTGCCATGGAGGACCCAGGGCAGGGCTTTGACTCATGGCCTCCTGCACTGTTCCTTGGCTCTGTGCAAGAATTTTCCCTTTGCTCCTCACTGCGCTGCCCTCTATTCCTCCAAGCTCCTGCTGCTGGAGATTCAGGTTCTCAGCTTAAACATCAGCTGTTCTCCCTCCTGGGTTCGCTCCCCATTAACTCCCCCATTTCCTGGGCAACAGTAGTCTCCACCTGACCTGCGCATGGGTGGAAAGTCCTCAGCACAAGGCTTCCTTTCCAAAGTGAGCGCGTGAAATGGCGAAGCCCCCTGCCCTGCCCCCAAGCTGGAAACCTCCCTACTGCCTCGATTCCCTTCCTCCTCCGCATGGAAGCCGTTGCAAGTTGGGGCCTTAGAGCAGCACTTGCGACCAGCTAGCCATTTGGGCTGCTGGAGGCAGTGGACGAAAAGCATCTTAAGGGTGGGGCTCCCTGTTGACTGTCAGCTGCCTTGCGCTCCTTTCTTTTTCAGCACAGACCAAACGCTTGGTCTTCTGGAACTACAGGGGTAGCTTGACTTGGGGGCAGCTGTGAGGCCCAGTGGTGAGACACTGGCTGCCCCTTCTTAAGAACTGACTTGCTCCTTCCACCCCTGGTCCACCATGGAGCCCAAGGCTCACAGGAGGGACTACAACCCCCCCAAAAGCATATTTAATTTTTAAAAACGAGAAACTTAAAACAACAACAACAGAAAAGGGGGGATAAAATAAAAAGGAAGCTGATAATTAAGATTCATTTTGTCAGAGAATGATTGTTTAAAGGTTGTTTAATAACACTGTAGCAAAGGCCTGAAATAGTTGCATTGCCAGGGCCTGGTGGCACCCGGGGCCAGGTGATGTCACGAAGGAGAGTGGCACCCCCCCTGCAAATCAATCAATCAATCAATCAATCAATCAATCAATCAATCAATCAATCAATCA
>JAJKFI010000100.1:2791672-2830313 GCA_029204185.1 Lerista edwardsae | reverse complement strand
TCAATCAATCAATCAATCAATCAATCAATCAATCAATCAATCAATCATATTTATATACAGCTTTCCAACAACAGTTCAAACAGCAGTTAACAGGCAAAAAAAAAAATCATTTTAAATGGCTCGTTCTAGTTGTTAAACATCATCCTAATGCAGAAAATCACACCCGATGCAGAGATTCATGTGAAGGCAGTAAGGCCAGAAAAGAGAGTTATGGATATTTGTGTGCCCTGCAGAGTTGGCAGCCTTAGGGGATTGTGGTTAGCTCCCGAATCGAATCTGAGAAAGCCTCACTTTCTGCAAGTCAAGCTTCTTGTCAAAGGCCAGGCCTGGCTTATTTCTTGTTTTCCTTCTTCTCCCCCCCCCCCCCCGTGCTGTTGTTAACTGGCAGATAGTTTGGATTAGGAGGAATATGGGCAAATTGGACAGGGGGCTTCTAGGGGTACAACCAGGACCCCCTGAATGAAGAATTGTCTTCAACCTAGGCAGTGCATTAGCAGCTTGGATAGCACTAAACAAATGATCTGTTGTTCCCAATTCCCTGCCTTACTTTCATTGTTAACACTGCATCATCCCAAATTACTCCGGCTTCCTGCCCCCTGCCCCAGGGTAGAGTTTTAATGGGATTAGCGGAGAGTGGGGTCAGTATGACAACTCTGTCCAGTAATTGCCTCCGTTCTAGTTCATGACTGCAGGGCAACCTCCTTCCAGCCTAAGATGCCCAGTTTGGTGAGCTTCCCAGGGGGGGGCCGGAGTTTTCTCTGCCATGTTAGGTGAAATCTCCAGCACACCATTTAATTGCTTTGTGTCAGGCGGTTATAGGGTTGGATTATGGCAATTGTTATCCTATTTGTAGAAGCAAAGGTTTAGTCTGAGGTCACCAGGGAATCATGAGAATACACAATCTTGGCTATAATCCATCTTCATGCAGAGAAGCAGCCATCACCTGCACATCAGACAAACATTCATGTTGGAAATAGGGACATGGTGCTGACATATTTTTGAAATTACCTTCTTTACATCTCAGCAATCTCTCCTATCTGACTAGAGCAGCCTCTTAATCATGCCCTCTACTCATTAGTTATAATCCATGTCATCACAGACAGAATCATTAATTTTGCTTACAGTTTATATATATATACACACTTCATTTAAAAGCATTTTTCCTCACCTTTTCCAAACGAAGAAGGAAAGCTTAAGGCAACATATCATTTACATAATTACATCAATAATGTACATCATTAGTAAACAATCAAACAGTAGAACTCCAGTAAAAATGAAACTGAGCAGTAACTCAATCACAAATTTCAACTGGAGCCAAGAGAATGAAGAAAATAATCACTCAAAGCTTGGCAGAACAAACGTCTTAACATCCCTTTGAAAGACCAACAAAGGCAATAGTCTCAATTTGGCACAAGCTGGGTGCCACAACAGAGAAGGCCCTGTCATGGTCATCTGCTACCATGGATCTAATTGTGATGGCACAGGGTTGTCTGTTATGAGTTCACAGGATGGGCAGTCTCAGTGGTGTCATTCAAATGATTTAGGAACAGGAACTCACTTTTGATTGGCACTTGTCGGGAACCCGGAACCAGCCACGGAGCCCGTTAGGATCCAGAACGCCCGTTCTGGTCCGTTCCCCATGAATGACATCACTGGGCAGTCTCCAGTCAATAACCTGGTGGCATTCTGTACCGATTGTAGCTTCTGAATATATGCAGTCCCAAGTACACCATGTAGCCTCACCTAAATATCACCAATGCATAGGTAACCACAGCCAGGTTTGCTCAATCCTAAACTGGTTAAAGACACTCTGGGCTAGAGCTGACGTCTGGACATTTAGGCTCATGGGTAGGTCCAAGGCTGCCCCCCAAACTACAAACCTGGTCCTTCAAGGAGGGCACAACAGCATAAGTTGGTAATTCAATGCCTGCATCACAGATCTCCTTGCTTACAGGACCTCTGGCTTGATTGATTTTTAGCTTCTCAGCCCCCATCCAGTCCATCACACAAGTGCAATCCTAACTTGGAGTTAGGCCGGCATAGTTAGGCCAGCACAAGGGCCACCGAAAAGCGTGTTTGGACCACTCTTGGAGTCAGGGGGGATGGCGCTTGTCTGTGTGCTGGCCTCTCTGACTCCAAGAGTGGTCCAAACATACTTTATGATGGTCCTTGTGCCAGCCAAACCTTGCTGACCTAACTGGGCTGGCCTAATTCCAGGTTAGGATTGCCCTCTCAGGAATCCCACAGATTCCTTGGCTGATGATGGAAGATAGAATTGGGTGTCATCAGCACTGGTGACACCATACCCCGAATCCCTGAATGATTTACCACCAGTGATTTCATGAAGCTGTTAAAAAGCATGAGGGAGGGGTACCACCTTCTGGAACCCATCCATCCTTTAGAGAGGATTGGAGCCACTATTGAATGGTACGTTGATATGTGAGGATCAGAAGTTAATTCAAAACTTGTCTACCAAGACGTGGGTCATGGCATATTTTTTAAATCGAAAAAATATAGGAGGGTAAGAGACCGAAGCTGGAATCCTTCTGGTTAGGGTGTTCCATGTCAAGGGAAGGCATTTACACAAGTATTAACCTCCATCACACCCACGGAACAGATTTTTGCAACACATGTTGAATGAGGTGATCTGGTCTGATCCTCCAGCAAGGATAGTGCATCCTCTTAAGTAACAGTGCATCCTCAGGATCACTTAACACTGATTAGCTTTGCCTGACTTCAGAAAAAGTCTGGCTTTATTGATGCCTCACAATCTTGCAATTGTCCTAGTGCTTGGCTTTTAATAAATGAATAAAATTATGGCAACTGGCCCATTTTTTTTTTTAAGGTTAGCAGTGTTAAATCCAACAGAAGCTTGGCATAAGCACAATTTTGTTTTAAAGATGTGTTTGTTGACATGTCTTGGGACCATCCATAAAGTATGTTACACTTTAAAAAAAATCCATCTTTTCGTCCATTCTTCTCCTTTTGCCCCATCTTAACCACTACACAATTGGTCACCCTTTTGCTCTCCTCCCTCTTTGGTGCATGCTGTACTTCATGGGCAGCTGTTGACTGATTACATTTTATCCTGATTTTCTCCCCCCCCATCTGAACCTATTTACACTGCAGTCTTGTGCATACAGGGGGGGCAGGGCCCAATCCTATCCAACTTTCCAGCACCAATACAGCCATGTCAATTGGAGGGGCATTGCATCCTGCAGTGGGGGTGCAGTCACAGGGTCTTCTTCAAGGTAAGGGAACATTTGATCTTTTACCTCTGGCATTCATTGTGGCTACATTGGCACTGGAAAGTTGGTTAGGATCGGGCCCTAAGTCTCACTGAAGGCACAATCCTAACCTGGAGTTAGGCCGGCACAGTTAGGCCAGCAAAGTATGGCTGGCACAAGGGCCACCATAAAGTATGTTTGGACCACTCTTGGAGTCAGAGAGGCCAGCACACAGACATGTGTGTCCAAACGTACTTTACGGTGGCCCTTGTGCCAGCCTAACCTAACTGTGCCGGACTAAGTCCAGGTTAGGATTGTGCCCTGAACACAATTAAGACTGACATCTGAGTAAATATCCATCAGGTTGTGCTGTTAGAAGACAGAAGGTTTTGTGGTTCAAAGTATGGTTGTGCATAACCAAAGCATAAATTCTTTAAAAAAATCTTTTAAAAAAGGGAGAAGGGGGGACCCTGGAAACTACAGGCCAGTCAGCCTAACGTCTGTTCTGGGTAAGATGGTGGAAAGCCTCATCAAAGATAAAATCCTAAAACACATAGAGGAACAAGTACTGCTGAAAGAAAGTCAGCATGGCTTCTGTCTTGCCTCACGAACCTTTTGGAATTCTTTGAAAAGGTCAACAGGCACGTGGATGTGGGTGAACCTGTGGATGTCATATACCTGGATTTTCAGAAGGTGTTTGACACAGTCCCCCACCAAAGGCTGCTGAAGAAACTTCACAGTCAGGGAATAAGAGGGCAGGTCCTCTTACAGATTCAGAATTGGTTGAGGGCCAGGAAACAGAGAGTGGGGGTCAGTGGGAAATTTTCACAATGGAGAGAGGTGAAAAGCGGAGTGCCCCAGGGATCTGAATTGGGGCTGGTGCTTTTCAACTTGTCCATAAATGACCTGGAGACAGGGATAAGCAGTGAGGTGGCCAAGTTTGCGGATGACACAAAACTTTTCCGGGTGGTGAAGACCAGAGGGGATTGTGAAGAGCTCCAGAAGGATCTCTCCAAGTTGGGGGAATGGGCAGCAAAATGGCAGATGCATTTCAGTGTAGACAAGTGTAAAGTGATGCACATTGGGGCAAAAAACCAAAACTTCACCTATAGGCTTATGGGTTCTGAGCTGTCTGTGACAGCTCAAGAGAGAGATCTTGGGGTGCTGGTGGACAATTCAATGAAGGTATCGACCCAGTGTGCGGCAGCAATTAAGAAGGCCAATTCCATGCTTGGGGTAATTTAAAAAGGGGTTGAGAATAAAACAGCCAATATTACCATGCCATTGTACAAATCGATGGTAAGGCCACACTTGGAATATTGTCACCGCACCTGGTCACCTGGTCGCTGCACCTCAAAAAGGACATAGTGGAGCTGGAAAAGGTGCAGAAGAGAGCGACGAAAATGATTATGGGGCTGGGGTACCTCCCTTATGAAGAAAGACTGCAGCATCTGGGGCTCTTCAGCCTAGAAAAAAGGCGCCTGAGGGGGGACATGACTGAGACATACAAAATAATGCACAGAAGGGATAGAGTCGATAGAGGGATGTTCTTTTCCCTCTCTCAAAAAACATCAGAACCAGGGGGCCTCCGCTAAAACTGAGGGTTGGGAGAGTTAAAACAGATAAAAGGAAGTACTTTTTTACCCAGCGGTAGTTAATCTGTGGAACTCTTTGCCACAGGAGGTGGTGATGACATCTGGTCTAGATGAAAGAGGGGATTGGACGGATTTCTGGAAGAAAAGTCCATCGTGAGCTATAGGCAATGATGGATTGTGCAACCCCCTTACATTAGTAGTAGGTTACTTCAGAGTACCGGGTGCAAGGGAGTGGCAACAGGATCCAAGCATCTTGTTGTCTCATGCCTCCCTGGGGCACCTGGTGGGCTGCTGTGAGATACAGGAAGCCGGACTAGATGGGCCTTTGGCCTGATCCAGCAGGGCTCTTCTTATGTTCTTATGTTCATAAGTCCCTAGAGGGAATCAGTGACACCCTTTCTGCTTGTCAGCAAAATTACTTCCAAAAAGGTGGTGAGTTTTTTGCTTTAACTTCTGAGAGTGGTGCTTTCTAGGCATGTACAGGTTGATCCAAATGCGCTCTTTCTACACGAGCTATGTAAAGGAGCATGATCCTGTTTAATGTAAACTCTGACCACACATCAAAGACCACCCAGTTATGATTTGCAACTGTACTAAAAGCAAATATATTCCTAGTCTCACTGATAGATGAAATCCCATGCACATGACCTCTCTTATTGCTGAAGTCTTGTACATATATTACCTGCCTCAGATTCCTATGCTGACTGTCTATCTTGTGGAGATCCACTGCAGCCTCACAGTCCGAGAAGGGGGGGGCTGTTTGGGAAAAGGTTTTACATCCCAAAACTTTAGTAGAAACTCTGCATCAGGAATGGGAATTTAAGGAGGGGAAAAATTGCAACAGGAAGGGGAAGTCTAAGCGAAACTAGGGACCCTTTCCTTAGCAAACCTGTCTAAATTAAGCTCAAAAGCCTGGGGTTCTTTCAAGATGGACCTTCAAGGAGCTCAAAGATCTTCTCATCTGATTCTAGCTTTACAACAACCCAGTGAGGTAGGTTAGGATGGGGATGTTCACGGATGAGGAGGAATTTGATCCTTGGTCTCCTCGGTAACCCCACTGGTTTCTCTTTGTTCACTCCCCAATCTAAGGATAGACTGTAAACTCTTTGGGGCAGGGATTTGCCTTTTTTTTTTTTAATTTGTGCTATGTACTTTGATATTCCATGCTTGAACCATCCAAAGCATTCCTTTATGTAGCAGTCCCACCACCCCATTCACCTCATCATACCTTTAAACAAAACTTTAAAGGGAATATAAAACATTATGGAGAAACTATTCCTCGGCTATTCTGCATACACTTCTGGAGTTGTTTTATAAGCCTTGCTGTTTTGTCAATCACACGTACACATGCTTGCACCTATATCCATGTGATGTGCATACAGCCTAGCGAGCGCATTTCCCAGAGTCCCAGAGAGTCAACCCCCTGGAATGCACAGCTGGGTTGCCTCCGGCCTAGCAGATGTGCTGTGTTCCCAATCCACTCCCTCCCACAGGCCAATAGATGGCGCCTCTGCACAAGGCAGCTCTCAGCAGCCAGACAAGGTGGGGGAAGTGATTTCCACGTAGCAGCTGGAGGAAAACCTTCACCTTTCCTGTTTCTCAGCTGCTGCTGTGACAGGGCGTGATGGAAATGAAACAACACAACTTTTCAGAGCCTGGGGAACGATCAGAAGTTGGGGCTGCGGATGGAAAGGGGATGATTCTCCTGTTCATTTTGTGTAGAAAGGGGAATTAAAGCACCTCTTTACCCAGGCATGGCAAACAGCACCTGTCAAAACACCTTCTTTTGTGCAAGCATGAAAGATGTGGCAGCCCTTTCATCCTTTGCACCTGGCCACTCTCTTATCAGATGCCCGCTGTAGTCCTGTCTCCAAAAACTAAGAGCACAGTCCTATCTGGGAATGCCATAAAGGGCGTTTGCACCTTCTTAGGAGTCCGGCCTCCCCGTACTGCTTCCTAGACCAGGTAAGGCTAGCCTAGGAAGGCTGGTGTGGGGGGTTGGGGAGGGCAGAGGGAAGACGGGTTGGGGCAAGGGAAGGCAGGGGGAGTGGGGGCTATGTGTGGACCAGCCAGGGGAGGAGTGTGTGACCAGCCTCCAACACTTAGGTCAGATCCTGACCCCCACTTCTGGCCCGGTCAGCCTTTTATAAGCCTGGTGGATCTGCACTAGTGATTTTGCTGGCACAGATCCAAGTATACCTATTGGGGTGGCTGGGGCATTACTCGGGATGAGGGGACGTGTGATATGTCCACTTATTCTGAGTTGTGCCACTGCTGCCTCCTAACCGGGGCTAGAAATGGTGCAGGCCAACAGGTCTGCCTATTGCAGCCCAGGCTAGTATTGGGCTATGAGCAGGTAGATTGTTGGTACCTGCATGAGAGGCTAACTAAGAACTTCATAGGTGACACCGTCAACACACTCCTACAGTAGCAGACCTGGGGGGAGCAAGGGGTGCAAATGCCCCAGGCGGCAATGGGCTGGGAGGTGGCGCTTGGTAAGTTGCATCACTCCGGGAAGTCGCTCTGGGAAGAATCAAAACATTTTTTTCTCTCCAATTTTAGGAGCATTTGCATGGAATATTTTGGTTAATGTACTTGGGACAAAATCACTTTTGAAACAAGATCATCTTAATAAGTAGTGCCCATCCAGCTATTTTATTTGGAATAGTTAAATACTGCTTTTTAACAACAAAAATATCCTCAAAGTGGTTTGCATAGCAAAAGGAACGAAAAGATGGTTCTCCATTCTAAAAAGGCTCTCAGCGTAAAAGAAACACAAGGAAGATATCAAAAGAAACTATACTGGAGGGGGGGGAGAGGGACAACTGCTTTCCCATTGTTGCCTTCAGGAGAATCACCACTATAAAAGGCCCCTCTTTGCCCAGTTAGTAGGGGCTTCTCATCAAATATATTGGAAATTATCATTGTATTGCTTCTTTGTCTGTTCCTTACACTTGTGTATTTAATTATGTATTCATGGAGGGTTATAATGAAATGTTGTTCATTATTATATGTCTTTGCTGAATCATTGTATTTGGATTTATGCACAGTAAAAGTTGCTATATCTGATACTTGATGATCCGGAAAGCTCTATTAACTGGCTCAGAGAGCTCAGCAGACCTGACCTCTGGCTTGCAGCGTTTGCTGCTGACAACTGTGGAAACCTGACAAAAGTCCAGAGTGAAACTGACAGCACCGACAGTTTTCAGAGTGAAACTGACAGCTGAAGAAATGAAGGCTTTTTAGTATACAGAAAAATTATTATATCTGGCAACCCTTTGGTCTTAGAGATGGTAAGTTTTACTGTATTCCCAATACAAACTGTTGTGGAAATTGTATTCTCTTTTCTACACAACTGGGGTCTTCTATTTTGCTTTTGGCTTGTGGTTCCAAAGGGACCCTTCCCCTTTTTGTCCAGCCTCCACCTCCTGATTGCCAATCACCATACACTTAAGCTCATAGGTTCCATCCTTTGAGCCTCAGTAGATGTGGTAAGTCAGGGGATACCTAGGGTTGGTGTTATATACATGGCAAGAGTGAGATGTATACTCAAGACCATTTAGGGTGAAAACAAGTATAATATAAGCAGATAACTCAGGGTGCATCTCTCAGCTTTGTGGCAATCCACCTTCCTCCCACCTTCACAACTGAAATGACTGCTGTGCTTACCAGGAAATCAAATTCTGCCTTAGCCACCAGACTTGGAAACCACAATAAATGTGTTAATCATTCCAAGCTAAACAAGCCGGTGAATGAATGCAATGTGCATGTACAAATGTGCGCTCCCATTTATGCTCATTTATTCCCCCCTTAAAAAAGAGAAATCAACAAAACACACTTGCTGAAAATGCTGCTTCATCACTACTTCTGTCACAGTGGCAGGAGTTTTCTACCCCAGCCTCCTTCTGGTAGGCACCATTTTTTAAATGTTTAGCTGTGCCAGGTTATCACTGTTGCTTAGGGCAGTGCTGGTTAAAAAAAATAGCTGCTGTGTGTGTGGGAGAAACAAATGAGAATACCACAAATGGACCTAGATACAAGTAATTCTGGGTCCTTTAACCCTCGTAGTCATCACACTAAACACATGAATTCCTTATGCGTTTTCATTACATGCTAACAGGTGCAGCATTATTTTGAGCACTGGCAGTAATTGGAGGGAATGGTACTCATTCTAGCGCCAGTGTAGTTAGCTTGTGAGACTAGGTGCAAGGAGACCTAGTCAAATCCCCAGCTGTGACACCAGGCTGGTCATTATTCTTTAGTCGAACCCACTTCACAAGTGTGTTGTGAAGATAAAAGAGAGGGAGGACCTTATATGCCATCCTGAGTTCTTTGGAACCAAAAATGAGCACTAGTGCTGCTTACTATGTTTATATACACTTTAGAGTAGTGGTTCCCAAACTGTGGGTTGCGACTCACCAGTGGGTTGCAAGCCAATTTCAGGTAGGTCACGAAGCATGTAGAGCAGCCATATTGAAAATATGGAGATGCTGGAAAGGGGGAAAGTGATTGTTTTGCTTATGAAGGTTGTAAATAGGTTTTTTCCTCCTTTCTGATCATCTTTGCTTTTGGAAAATGGCTGAGAAATAACTCAACTGATTGCTGCATTGTCAGAAAAGCAGCAGGCTTGATGACACTTGACATCACGATGACGACACTTCTGGCCATGACATCACTTCTGATGGGTCCCAGGCAGATTGTCATTCTAAAAAGTGGATCCTGGTGCTCAAAATTTTGAGAACCGCTGCTTTATACAAAACATTTCTAGTGTGTTTTCCCAGCTATTCTCACAACCACCTGGTGAGGGAGGTCAATTTTGTCCTCTCACATATTCATGGGTGTTGGGTGTGTGTGTCCTAGCTCAAGTCCTCTAGGCAGGACCAAGGACCGGCCTGTACATGTATCAGAGCTCCATTCCTTTTGTTGTGCAGAGTTGGAGTGGCGTCAGTAGCTCTCAGGATGATGCCGTATTGATTTTTGGAAACAGTTCATTTATAACCATTGGGTAGTTGAACTTTCACCCTGTCATTTCCTTGTGATGTTTCTGGGAATTGCTGGAGAGAGGGCGGGGGCGGGGGGGGTCTTATTTAAAAGGAGGTGATAGGAGGCGAGTGATGGACAAGGCATGCTGGTGGCTTGCATGCTATGCGCTGCTTGACTTCCTGTTGTGTGTCCAGCAAGGCAGAAGGTGGCTCCAGCCACAGGCGATTCCCTTGAACAGACATAAGCTGGCAAAATAGCAGTTTTGCAAATTTAGTTCTTTTGTCTTCGGCCACTTGGCTTAGTTCAGACCAAGACGGGCTTAGTTCATGTCAGAGATATGCCCTGATCTCTAGGTCTCATTAAGGGAGGAAGGGAATCTCTTGTTGGGTCAAGCTCCCTTTGCAGACTGAGCTCTAAAATGGAATAAGAGTGGTAAGGAGCGAAGACTGCAAGCGTTTATTGCTTGCATTTATTGATGAATAAGAAACAACAGACAAGCCAATGGTATCTAGAGGATACTGCAGTGAATGGAAGCCTAGAAGATGGTCAGACTTCCTCATTTCAAGAAGATTATGGAGGTCTTCAAAAGAGAGAGACAGGCTCCTATCTAGGATGCTGGAGTTTAGACTCTACTGTTCTTTTGATCCATGAAACTGCCTTTCACTGAGGGCACGCTCCTAACCTGGAGTTAGACCGGCACAGTTAGGCCAGCAAAATTTGGCTGGCACAAGGGACACTGTAGAATATGTTTGGACCACTCTCGGAGTCAGAGAGGCCGGCACACAGACGTGGCCTAATTGTGCTGGCCTAAACTCTAGGTTAGGATTGCGCTCTAAATCATACTTTATCCCTAGAGCCCAGTGCTTATTACTCACTCTGCTGGGTGGCAGATTTCCCAGGTCTCAGGCAGATTAAGCTTCACCCAGCTCAGTTACTTGAGGTCCTTTAAACTGGAGTTATCAGGGATTGAACTGGAGACTTTATATAGCAAGGCAAAGCAGCTGCTGTACCAGCCGACTATTCCTCGGCCAGATGTTCTTTTGCTCATAATGCCTGTCAATGCCTTGAAATGGCACAAGCCAGGAGAACAGCTCTAGAGAGGGCAGGAGGGTATCTGCACCTTCAAAATATTTGTGTCTTGGAGTGAATCCTAGCTCTGATCCTTTAAACACCTACTTACTGTTTGCAGCCCACACACAAGGGGCTGGAGCTGGAGTCTGTTACAACAGGACCGATAAGGCCTGCGTGTTGACAGGAGCAAGAATGAGATCCATTCACTTCTGCTTATTATCATTATAGGAGGGAGGCATGTGATTCTGGAATGTAAGGGAGAGAAGGCAGCATGTGCCAATCATCGCTGTGCTTTCATTCTTCGAATTCTCTCCATAATGAGGATGTTTGGAGAATAAGGACTGGACTGCTGCATAGTACTGACTTGTAGGGGCAACTGCATTGTTTAAGGGCGCAGTCCTAAACTGAGTTAGGCCGGCATAAGCTAAGCCAGCAAAGTTTGGCCAGCACAAGGGACACCGTAAAGTATGTTTGGACCACCCTTGGAGTCAGAGAGATCAGCACACAGACGTGAGCCATCCTCCCTGACTCCGAGAGTAGTCCAGATACGCTTTATGGTGGCCTTTGAGTTGGCCAAACTTTGCTGGTTTAGTTTATGCTGGCCTAACTCCAGTTTAGGATTGCGCTCTTAAAATGATAGCGATGTTCTGCACACATGGACAGTTTTGGAGTGTTAAAAATCTCATCCCCCTCCCCTAAAGATTTTCCAGTCTTTGGATACTCTGCATACTCAGTTCCCAATATTTCATTTGACATATATCTCTTCCCAGTGGTGTTTCTACAGGGATGGAAAAGCTCTAAGTTTTGCAAGAAGCCTTACCTTGCAGTGGAAATCACTCCTCTCCTGCACCGTTTTAGCCAATCCTCACAGGGAACAGCAACATCTTGGCGTTGCTTACTGGCTACAGCAGCAAGGGAGAGGAGGGATTTACATGACAGGGTAAGGCTTCTTGCAAAACTTAGAGCTTAGCCATCCCTGTAGAAACGCCTCTGTCTCTTCCTATCTAAAGGGGCTCATGTTGGATCCCTATCCCAACAAATTCAGTTTGTTTCAATGGTCTGTTTGTGGACCAACAGGTGTGAAGGCAGATTTAGTAGTGCAAGCAATGGATCTTGTCATGGATAAAGTAATTCAGCTTCACTGTGCATGAACTGGTGTGAGTGTGCACACACATACTAGTTGCAAATTTCTGATAGCTACATTCACTCTTATACCAGAAAAAGTTTCCAAATGTGTGAAGATTCAGTGCTCCCTACTGCCTGCCTGGGCCATTGTATAGGGCATGCATTGTAATTGGAAGAGCAATAACACAGTTTAGGGCGCAATCCTAATCTGGAGTTAGATGGGCACAGTTAGGCCAGCAAAGTTAGGCCAGCACAATTGACACTGTAAAATATGTTTGGACCACTCTTGGAGTCAGAGAGGCCAGCACACAGATATGCGCCATCCTTCCTGACTCCGAAAGGGGTCCAAATTTACAGTGTCCCCTGTGCTGGCCAAACTTTGCTGGCCTAACTGTGCCTGCCTAATTCCAGGTTAGGATTGCACTCTTAGTTTTTATTGAATGTTTCTGTCTCATACTTCCTTCCCAACAGCTCAAGATAGCATACATGTTCCTTTTCATGCCCACAGGCCCAAGGGTTCCAATAAGCTGCACAACTGACAGGAGATTTGAATATAGGTCTCCCAGCTCCTAGGCTGACATGCAAATAACTGCAGTGTACTGGCTGTTCTCTCATATGGACAGCTTCCTTCCTAGAATGGGTGATTCTGCTGCATGTCTACCTTGGGAGTGACTAACAGCCCAATCCTAAGCATGTCTACTCAGACGTAAGTCCTATTATGTTCCATGGTCCTTACTCCCAGGTAAGTGAGGATAGGATTGCAATCTACAGGTGCAATCCTTACCCCAGGGTGGAATAGGCAGGCTGACACGCCTGTCCCATATCCAGCCCGGGATTTGGAAGTGCTGCTGCACTACCCGGGGAAAAGGGGAAAAATTCCCCTTCCCCCAGATAACATGCAGCGGCCCGAATTGCATGTGGCTGAATTGGGGGCCACTGGGGACGGGGGTTAGGATCCAGCCCAAAGGATCCTAACTCTTCCCCCCTCCTTGGGCCACCTCCCACCTGTTCCTCGCCTCCTTCCCTCCTGCCCTTCTCCTTGCCTTGTTATGCCTCCCACCACCCTCCCCGAGTCCCTGTGCCGGCTTAACCTTTGGGCCTCTAGTGCCTGGCGACGGGCCAGTCCACATCTGTACTATCGCCTAACTCCTTCCAGAATGGCGCAAACATGCTATCAGAGACTTGTGCCAGCCTAAGGACGTATTTGGCTTGCCCTGCCCACGACCCAGTTGCACTTGATGCAGGGACATGGCAGAATTATCTGCCCCCCCAGGTGAGAAAGGCAGCATTACCTCATACAAAAATTCCACTGATAGCCTTTTCTGGGCTGAATATGTATCATGAAATACCTGTGAGTATTATTTTTCAAATGAAAAACAGCTTTGGACAGAATACAACTGTGAGCCGAAGCGCAGGTGAGTAGTGGGATGATGGAGGAAAAAGAGGGTGTTTAACCCTCAGGCCACGTTTTTGGCCCCCTTATTTAAACATATCGCTGGAATCTTGCAAGGAAAAAGGCAGTGTGTTTAAAGGCAAATTAGTGTTTAAGGGCTACCCCCCCCATTTCTTGGCTCAAAATAGCCTCCCAAAGTAGCTTTTCATTACAAAACATGGCCCTCAGGGCTTCATGGGTATTACTGCTATAGATAAGTTGTGAGGCAGGGCCGGGTTAGTGTGGAATAGTCCTGGGAGGGGATAATTTTTCAATGCGAGAACATATTGTTGGCATGAACGGTCAGTATACATGTTGTAAATGCAGAAATATAAATAAAACACAACCTTTAAAAATAATAATACCTGTTAAACATCAATACGAAGTACAGTATTTGGATTCAGAATCCAAGCAGACCACAGGATGCTGTCTAGGAATAAGACTGCTAGTTTGCCCATGTACAAGAGGCATTCCAGAAGCAGCTTTTTCCAAGGCGCCATCTGATTGGCCAACAACCAAGAATGTGCAAAGGGATGTGTCACCCCAAAAGGCAGGTGTTAGCATTGTTACACAGCCTAGAACTAGCTCAGAAGTTAGTTACTCCCATTGACTTCCAAGCATGTTAAGAGTTGCATTCCAAATACATCAGTTCTAATTCCATGCACACACTTACTTGGGCATACTCATAGTGGATTCAATGAGTTTTTAGAAAGAAGGTCTTGGGCTCATTCCCACATAGAGACTGTAAGTTCTATTCTCTGCTCTGTGGTGTGTGCCTATACAGACATTGTTGAAAAAGAGGTCAGCAGACACCCAAATGCGTAACAGTGAAAAGAGCAAGAGGAACCATTTCTCATTGTTTTTATGCAATTATTCCAAAATCCAGGGGAAAAAAAAAAGCAAAATCCGGGTTTTCCTTCCCGTCCCAAACAGTCCAGATAAGGGATCGTGTACGGGATAGAGTGGGAGGGAAAAAAAGATGGTGATGATAAAATGCAGCATAGTAGCATTTCCCCTTACGCCAGATGCGTGTGAGACGCAATTGTGGAAAACAGACACCCCGCACACACATCTCTTTATTTATTTACGACTTCACAGCACAGCTCGCCTGTTGTAACTCATTACGTCCCTCGTGCGTCTTGTTTACCATAGGAACTACATCCCCCAAAGATCTCGAGGGAGCCTGGGAGTTGTAGTGTCAAGGAGGAGCAGCTCGCTCCACGGCGCAGAGTATCTCAAAGCGGGAGGCGAGAAATGACTACAACTCCCAGCAGCCAGTACGGAGGAAATACACGAGGAAGGTGGCCTGAACGAGGGGTTTTAAGGTACAGTATAAAACGGAGAGACGGCAGAGGAAAGAACGGGAGGATTGTTAGGGAAATGGGTGGCTGTGGATGATAGAGGGTAAAATAAGGGAGGGTCTTTGTTCTGCATGCTTGTACAGGGCTTGCAAAACTGTCTTTCCTTTGGGCTGGATGGGAAGCGCCCTTAGTTCAAGAATAGATGTGCCTTGCTGGGTCACGCACACCCTCTTTTAGCCCATGCTTCTTGTCCCCAGCGGTGTCCAGCCAAGTGCCCTGGTTAGTGAGAGAGGCTCCAGGATTTGCTGCGCTGAGAGATCGTGGTTCTGTTGCACGTGACGGTTTCTTTGTTACCGATTATTGGCCAGTAGCCAATTGGCCCGACACTGGATTCGGCTTAGCCTTCAAACCACCAGCAATGCCTGCTCTGAGTGTTTGGAGCTTGGCTGCTGCTGCTGCTGCCTCTTTCCCTTCCATCAAGTCTTTCCTTTCTCCTTGTCTCTCCTTATGACTTTTACCGTGGCATCTGTTCAGCCTCTTGAAGGACTAGGAAGGATAGAGAGGTCGGAGCAACAGTCTGGAATTGCTGACCAATTTGAAAATAGACTAGGGCAGTGGTTCTCAAACCTTTTAGCACTGGGACCCACCTAGCTTTATGAGCCTTTTTTTAAAAAAGTGATCTAACAAGAAATATTTTTTTTACCTACAAGTAATATTTTAGTTATTTGCAAAAACTTTGATCCATTTCTTGTAATGAGGCAGCCCTCATGAATAGCCTTGAGGCTTGAGGGGTTTAGTTGTATGACCCAGCCTTCACCTGTGTCCACTACCTGCTATTGATGGAATGGGGAAAAAAAACATACCAGAAAAGAGACACCTAAACATTTATCTTCCCATATTTGCACAAGCTTGCAAACTGCAGGGGCTCATCTGTTTAGCAGCTCTCTGATTTTTGAATAGCCTCAGGGCTTGAGGCAATTAGTTATGTGATCTTTCTATCACCTGTTTTTTCATCTGAGGCTTTGTGAGACCCACTGGAAATTGGGTCACAGCCCATAGTTTGAGAAACTCTAGACTAGGGTGACCAGATGCAAAGATGGCCATGCATTTTTAAGGTTGTAGTACACTTCCAGCACAAACCAGGTGTGTATAACCACATGTGAGTCACATTCAAAGGAACTTTCTTCCTAAGGGTGTTTAGAATTGTAGCCTCATTCTTCACTGAACTTAGAGGGACTGTTTTTGAAATAAAAGAAATGTGCATAGGATCGGTCTGTGGTGGGGGGCAATCATGGAGGCCTCCTCAAGGTAAGGGAATGTTTGCTCCCTTACAACAGGGTTGCATCGGTGCTGGAACATGAGATAGGATTGGGTGCTTAGTCCATTACCTGGAAATTCATGGGGTGTAAAAGGAAAAGACATATTCGCTTCTCTCCCAATATTCTGCTGGGTAGGAGAACTCTACAGGCATCCTTTTTTAGGAGGGCAGTTTTACTAAGGAGAAATCTGTTTTTGCCAGGAACCGTCCTCTGTGTGCCTCTAGCTGGGTAGCTCCTAGAGAGAGAGGGCCTTTTGTGTGGCAGCCCTGAACTGTCTCCTTGGGTGTCTCCACCTTAGGTGCCTTCATTGCTGTCTTTTATTTACCAGGTAATGCATTGTGCTCACATATTTAGGTATTTAGGATGTTTGCTAAAGCTCTTGCTGCTAGTTTTCTCCTTTATCTTTTTGTAGTTTTTATTCTATTTGTTTTATTTGCTAGATTGTTTTTGAACAGCTTTGTAAGAACTCCCTGAAGACTTGTGGAATGGTGGCGTAAAGCCTGTAATGACACAGTTGACGACAGTGTGGCACTCCTTTTTCTGCCTAATCCACTGCTTGCCTGATCACTGTCCCTTCTCTTTCTCCTGTGGAACAGAGGAGGTAAGGGAAAACCTTGTCAATTTCAGCAGGGCTGATGAAACATACAGTTGGGAGAAGAAGTCAATTTCATCAGTGTTCATGGCTGCCAACCTCTCCCCCTTTCTATAACTGTCAAAGTTCAGGGTGATGGTGGGGGATGGCTTGAGGATTTTGCTGAGGCCTATTTTCTCTTAAATAAAATATTCCTATGTGGACCAGCTGTGGTACATACACAGGTCTGCCAGTGAAATTGACAATGCTTACCCAACATGTCAGTTTCATTGGCGACTGTGGGGCAAACGGGTGGGCAAGCTGAAACATAATTGCATTTTCTGCATGGACATCAATCATTTTGAAAATCTGATATAAGCACACTGAAAATTGGATGTCTCTCTTTCATTCACACCAGTAGTAGTAGGGCTTCAGAGTGCTTTATGGTACTCTGAAATAAGTGTGAAGCAAGTCTTTAAAACATTAAAAATGTATAGATTTGTTGTACCACCACAACAAATGCTGATGCTGATCTCAAATGTTAAGGTGAATTAAAGATCTCAGCGAGTGGTAGCACTCTTGTTAAAACATTTGCCTAAGCAATACTGTCAGTGTTCTATCAGCAAACTAGACACAGGGCCAAATCCTATCCAGTTTCCCAGGGCTGATACAGCCATGCCAAAAGGGCATGCACTGCATTCTGCAGTGCGGGGCACAGGCATGGAGGCTTCCTCAGGGTAAAGGAACATTTGTTTCCTTACCTTGGGGCTGCATCAGTGCTGGAAAATTGGATAGGATTGGACCCACATTTGAACACTGGAGTTACAGCTCCAGTACAATATACAAATTCAGTTGCTTTTTTAATGAACAGAGGCTTTAAGCAAGAATGTGACGTGCAGAAATTCAACAGGTGAAATTTCACCAGTTTCTGTCCATAAAAAGGACAGCAACCCAAAATTTAACACCACACCAAGTTAGGTAGCATGAGCGCTAAACGGTAGCTTTTGGAGGATATGATGTGCTCATGATGACCTTCAGATTTCCATATAAAATGACAGGAGTGCTTTCTGCCTCATCTCTGTATTTCAGAGGAATGCCCATCCCTTCCCATCTTCCAGCTGGAGCATGTGAATGAATGTGTCTCTGTGATGGGCATGGGAGGACAGATGAAGTTGTACTGTAGAAACTCGAGATCAGGGCAGTCCTGCTCACCTGCTGAGGAAATGCAACCCCTTGAATGACCCTTTGTAGGGAAATGCCCTCCTGTCTCCCGCCTCCTTCTCCCCAGCCACTTGCTAAATGCTCCAGCATGCTGGGATTCCATTGCCCGCGAATGGGATGTTGTTAATTTGTGCTCTGGGAGCGTGCAGTTCTCAGGCTGTTAACGTCCAGAGCGTCATAGATTTACACCCTGTGCAGTTGGCGAGGCAATTAAATCTCCCAGCAGCCATGGCCTTTTATGAGATGCAGTTCCTTCTGAGGATCTGAAATGGACTGAAGGGAGGGAGGCTCCACGTTCACACGCCATCCTTCCGAGGTAGGTGAACTGTGTTGGCAGCCTCCATCTCCTCTCAGTTCTGTCAGTCAATAATTGTGGGCTTGTTCCCTTTCTGTACCGTTTCCCCGCCGCTTCAATTTGCATGATTTGTGATTGCTGGGGAGCATGGCTTCAACCAAAGAATGCTGAGATTTTGGATTTCAGCTTTATTAAGAGATCAAGTTTCTTGCCCTCATGGTTGTGGTGAGAACCATTACAATGCATTATGCTTAAACTGTATCTTCTTTACCAGACATGTGCAATGTGTGTTGACGGTGCAACTGACCCATGCAATCCACATGGGTGGATTGTTGGTTTTGCTTCACAGTGTGACCAGTGCCAGCTTGTCTCTTGGTGCATTGTGGATTCTCAGTAACCAACTGCTCCCTCTGGAAACTAAAGGGAAGCAGGGCTTCAGTGTGTTATTGCAGTTCCCAAAAGTTTCTTCACTGTGCTGCACCGCTTTACAGCTTAATCCTGTGCATATCTACTCAGAAGTAAGTCCCGTTGTTTTTAATGGGGCTTATTCCCAGGAAGACATGTATAGGATTGCAGCTGTAGTAACATGTGGAAGAAAAAGGACATAGGGGAGCTGGAAAAGGTGCAGAAGAGAGCAACAAAAATGATTACGGGGCTGGGGCACCTCCCTTATGAAGAAAGACTGCAGCATTTGGGGCTCTTCAGTCTGGAAAAAAGGCACCTGAGGGGGGACGTGATTGAGACATACAAAATTATGCACGGAAGGGATAGAGTCAATAGAGGGATGTTCTTTTCCCTCTCTCAAAACACCAGAACCAGGGGGCATCCGCTAAAACTGAGGGTTGGGAGAGTTAAAACAGATAAAAGGAAGTACTTTTTTATCCAGCTGGTAATTAAGCTATGGATCTCCTTGCCACAGGAGGTGGTGATGACATCTGGCCTATATGCCTTTAAAAGGAGACTGGCCAGATTTCTGGAGGAAAAGTCCATCGTGGGCTATAGGCCATGATGGATTGTGCAACCTCCTTATATTAATAGTAGGCTACTTCAGAATGCCAGGTGCAAGGGAGTGGCAACAGGATGCAAGCATCTTGTTGTCTTCTGAACTCCCTTAGGCACCTGGTGGGCCACTGTGAGATACAGGAAGCTGGACTAGATGGGCCCTTGGCCTGATCCAATGGGGCTCTTCTTATGTTCTTAAAAGCTGGTGCAAATAATTTTGCAGAAAATACCCCCTCAGTCCCCCCTGTTAATCCATCAGGGCTCACTGTGTTTCAGGCTATGAGCTGTGCGATTGGGAGCATTGAAGGGAAGGAGACAAGTTGTGTGCCTAATCAGCTCAGTCAGGGAGGTGAAATGGCCTGGGTAGGAGCCACAAGTGTACTAGGTTTGTAGCACATCGGACTTCAGTTAATGGGTTGGGATCCTCAAGAGGACCATGCCAGTTTATTGTCTTTTTCAAGAGTAGGAAGTGTGTGTGTGTGTGTGTGAAATTTTGGAGATTCTGCAGTTTAGAAAAGAGGCAGTTTAGTGGGGAACATTATAGAAATTTATAAAATTATGCATGTGATGGAAAAAGCAGCCAGAGAAAAGAGAGGTTTTCAGCGCTCTCTCTCTCTCTCTCTCTCTCTCTCTCTCTCTCTCTCTCTCTCACACACACACACACACACTCACACTCACACTCACACACAGTGCTACTACTCTGGGGTCATCCAGTGGAATGGATTAGCAGCAGATGCAGGACTGGTGAGAGGAAAATGGCTTTTTTTTACACAACACCTAATTAGTTTGTGGAACTTGCAGCCATGGAATGCAACAGTGTCAGCCAGCTTAGGTGACTTTAAAAGGGGATTAGACAAATTTGTGGAGAGGCGTGTCACTATTCTTATAATGGCTGGATTGGAAATTCCATGATCAGAGGTAATCTACCTCTGAGTACCAGTTGCTGGGGAGAAAGATTAGGAGGGCTACCACCTTTGTGTTTTGCTCATGGGCTTTCCAGCAGCATCTGGCTGGACACTGGAAAACAGAATGCTGGTTTTGATGGACCTTTGGTCTGATTCGGCAAGGCTCTTCTTATATTGTCTTATATGGTGTGGAAGAGGGAATTTTTCTTCTTACGCCTGCATGAAAATCCCGTGTTCTGGAAATCTTTTAAAGGAGGCTTGCCATCCTTTGTACTGGACAAAAAACAAGGCTGCTAATGATGTAGAGGAGTTTATTCTGCTGCTTTCCTTCTATACTAGAATTGACCATTCTAAAAAAATTCTACTTTTCAATTATCTTTTTTGTCCAATCAAAGATCTCTGCACCTTTTGGTTTTTGTTTGTTGATTAGCCGAGGCCTCTTTTTGGACAACTCCTTGGATTCATGCTGTGATGGACATACGCAATAAAAAGGTTTCTCCCATGTTGTAGATGTGGGTTGAAGACGGGTTCCCTGGTCTAAAAAGCTTTAGGAGTATTGGTATAGTTGGCAGATACATTTTGCGCTTGGGCCAGGAAAGCATCAAACCTCTGCTCTGCCATGATGCTCACTGGGTTGATTTTGGCACATGCACTCTCACATCCACAGCCTAACCTGCCTCAAAGCATTGGGAGGATAAAATAGGATCATCCCATGTGAACTGCTCATGTCCTTCACGATGCACAGGATACAGAAGTGATGCTATAAGCAAGGGAAGGGAAAGTGGAGAAATATCACTAGTACTCACGCTATGTTACCCAGCACGCTACGTTACCCAGCTTGTTAAAGGAAGGAGGGAAGGAGGCGGCGGCACATGAAGCGTAGAAGGCAGTGAACCTGCTTGGGGGTGGGTGGAGAATAGAAAATCAAGTAAGCACAGCACAGCTTTGGAGAACCGCACTGTCTGTATCTCAAGTCAGTATTCTGCATCAGACTTCTTCTGTGTTTGGCCAGGTGTGGCCCAAGACATCTTTCTTCCCTGGGTGGTTGTGGTTCCTGATTGGAGATCTACATCCCAGGATTCCTTGCACTGGGATCTTGGGCAATGGTTCTTGGTCTTCCTGCTGCAGTAAAGAGCTTACAATCAGTAAAGAAAGACCAGAGTCTTTTTTTTTAGGGGGTGGGGGAGAGAGTTTAGAATATTTTAAGGATGGTGATGGGGAGGCTTCTGTACAGCTATGCCTCTTGGTGTCCCTCTCAGATTGTGTCCTCCCTCCAAGGCACCTCCAAGTGACCGCTTGGACTGCTTGTCCAGTCATGTGGTCCTGCTGCTACGCCATGGCTCCTGGCCAAAATATCCTAGACCTCACTAAGGCTCTAAATCCAGAGATCAATGAATAGTGCATACTTGGGCAAAATTGGCACAGTTTGCACAAGTTAATGATTTGTGCTTTTGAGCCTGTGTGTTGCGTTTGAGCTTTCTGGATGCAAAGTTCAATTTGGGGGGGGGGGCAGGGCCAGAAAGGGCACAAAGAATCCTAGCTCTGCACAGTCCAGGTGACACAGAGCGCAATCCTAAACTGGAGTTAGGGCAGCATAAGATAAACCAGCAAAGTTTGATCAGCACAAGGACCACCATAAAGTGTGTTTAGACTACTCTCGGAGTCAGGGAGGATGGTGCACATCTGTGTGCTGGCCTCTCTGACTCCAAGAGTGGTCCAAACATACTTCAAGGTGTCCCTTGTGCCAGTCAAACCTTGCTGGCTTAGTTTATGCTGGCCTAACTCAGGATTGCGCCCACAGTTACCTGCCAAGGAACGCTTTGCAAATTGGTTTCCGTTCTGCTGAAGGGCGGCTCTCGAGTTTTATGCTTTCCTCGCCTGCAAGTGAGCACACGTGTGGAGGTGGTTGTCTTTCTTTAATCACAGCACAGAGCATTTATAGGTTATTTACAGTAATGTTTTGTATCTTGAGTGAATGCTTTACTAATTATGGCAATAAAAAAGGCAATAAAAGGAACATTCCCCGTGGAGGAATATATTTGGAGGCCTCGCCTGGTTCACTTGCAAGCGGAGCTGTGATAGAAATCGCTCATCCGCTCAGTGGTGTAAGAGAGAGGGCTCTTACGGAATGGGCTGCAATGGGTCGAGGCATGACATATAGGGCTTTTTACCTGTTTGCAGGGAGGGGAGGCATCAGTTCTGGTCTGAGATTGCCTGGCTTGGAAGAGGGGAAGCGGGGCAGGGTTTTGCCCTATCATGCTGGCTCTGGATAAGGTAAAAGAGCAGTAGCTTGGGGGTAAGAGTGACAGCCAATTTTAGATTGCTTCCTTTTTCCCTGGAAGATCCTTCAGCCTCTGTGTAGCAGGAAGAAATCCAAGCAGTAGTGCCCTTCCTGCCGTTGGGATGCAGCAATAAGGGGAAAGCGTCACCTGTTGCATTGCGGCCTGTTGTGTGGCTGCTAAACCACAGGAATCGTGCCTGAAAGAGATTGGCAACCCACCCTCTGCCTAGTTTATATTGTTGGATTGGCAGTCTGGCTTTCAGTTGGTTGGTCAAATTGAAGTAGATTTATTCAGGAAGAGGCTGCTTTGGAATTCCTGAATAGTTTCCCTAAAGTGTGAAGGAGTTCAGCTCCGAAGGCATTCTCAGTTCCATATTCCCTAATGTGAAGGAATAGGAGATACGGCAGGTGGCCTTTGTATCAGGGGGTGTTTTTGTTGGGTTACGTACAGTGGTGTCATTCTATAATGAAGTGCCGGAACGCAGGCGGGACTTACCCCTTGATTGACAGGGCCCCCGCGACGCGTCGCCGCCTGCTGTTCCGCCGCGGAGGGCTTCTTCCGGGTGGCGCGCCCCTCCGCAGCTCTCCGCAGCACCCAGCGCGCCACCCAGGCAAGCGGGCACCCCCTCCGAAGCCAGGGGTGCCCACGCGGGGCTCGGAACGGTGGCGACGCGTCAGAACCGCGCAGCCAATCACGCGGTAAGTCCCGCCCACCGTTCCGGCACTTCATTATAGAATGACACCACTGGTTACGTAACATTGTATGCTACAAAAATTGTCTGTTACATAACATATGTATAACACGGTATGTAATAAGGAAAAGCCATCTTCTATTATTCCTATTGTCTCAAACCGATGACGCCCGCCCCCAAACAGCTGATATTCCAAAAAATGCATTTGACACGTTTCTGCCTCATCTATTGATCTGAA
The DNA here is from genome assembly GCA_029204185.1 of Lerista edwardsae. NCBI lineage: Eukaryota > Metazoa > Chordata > Lepidosauria > Squamata > Scincidae > Lerista > Lerista edwardsae. The sequence goes on along the minus strand of JAJKFI010000100.1, from coordinate 2,807,055 downwards.
GTGGTCCGTGGTGCCCATTGACAGTATGGAAAGGTTATATATGGCATCAGATGGTGGTGTTCTGTTGCTGAAGTTAAGCATTGTGCAGTACTGTGTTTCTAGAGATGTCCTCTGGCTTCTCAAGATTCAGCCAGGCCAGAAGAACACCAGCAGAGTTGATTTTCTTCCAAATGCATGAATGTGCTCTAATCGTCTCTGTTTACCATGGGCAAATCCTACCTTCGGGTACCAATTTCTGGTAAATCCCTGTTTTGGATTTTTGGAGATGCCTTGTTGGCATATTTTGTTAGCGTGGGCTTCTGGAATCATCATTCTTCAGCATTCATCCCCCGCCCCGAGATCTTGAGTAGTTAATTATATGGGTGGGTGGGTGCACCTTCTCTCCTGCATACATGCATGTAAAGGCATGCACATGGAATATCAAGGCCCCATGCAGTGGGTTGCCTGCCATCTCATACATGGCAGCACTGAGGCATATTTTGCACTGTTGGTAACGTATTGGAAAACAATAATGTCTACATTGCATAACTTGGATGAAAAAGAAGCAGCACCTTCTTAACTTTGAAACTGATGGAGGACAGGACTCTGCAGAATACATCAATACAGCAAGTGTAGTTGGGTCGGCAATGTGTAATAATAATGGGTGGTTCAGGCAGCCTTGGTGTGAGATAGTGTTACAAGTGGGTCCCTAGTATCTGTGAAATGTGCAGTATCTATAACCATTACAGTACAACCAGCCGTCTCTCAGCAGTTCCAGTGTCAGCCACTAGGAGGCATATGGCACTTCAGTATTAACCCTTAAAAATCCACTGCAGTGATTTTCAGCCACTGTGCCTGGCACATTGGTGTGCCATGTATAGTCTGCAGGTGTGCTGTGGGAGTTTGGGTCAAGGTCATTTATTAGTAGGGCCATTGGGGGATGTGAACCCTTCTCCCCGCCCTGCTGGCAACATGGTATGCCTTGTTGATTGTCAAAAACTGATGGTGTGTCTTGACAGATTTAGCACCTTTGTCAGTGTGCCGTGAAAGGAAAAAGGTGTAAAATCATGGATCCAGGCAGTAACTTTAGGTTGACTGCATTATACGGCACTGGGAGAATGGAGCTGGTTCACAGCGATAGTCCTTCCAGAATCCTAGGGTTTTGGCTTTGGAAAGACTAGCAAAAACTGATGGATTGGGAATTCTTAATGGCCACTTTCCTTATAATCGGACCCTAATGGCCCCGTTTACCTGGAAAAGCTGAGGGGGCAATTAAGAGCGAAAAGGTAACAAATCTGACTTCCCCCCACCCATTGTGTGTTCGGGGGGCGGGGTCAAGGTAGGCAAATAACCTGGAGAGCCACCCAGCCGGGGCGTGACTCCCCTGCTGCTGCCCAGAACTGAGCGGGGAACCGCCAGCTGCCTCCTCTGATACTTGGAGGGGGCGGGCGAATGGAGCTGCATTGCTTTGCTGTGGCCTCCTCCTTCCCCCACTTTTTAAAGGGAGAAAGAAAGGAGAAGGGAGCCCAGAACCTTGCCCAGTTAGGAAGTAATTGCAGTTATGCAATGATGTCACTGCAATTACTTCCGGGGCGGGGATGGCCGATTGGGGGTGGCGGCCCTGGGGTGCCGAAGCCCCAGGACCGCCACTGTCCAGAGGGAAGCCCCCAGATACATTTCCTCCCCTGTGATTTTAAATACGCGCTTGCTGTCACAACTCCATGTCTCAAAACCTGTGGAGGGGCTGGGGGTGGGGATTAGATTTTTAGATTGTGAGCCCTTTTGGGACAGGGAACCATTTAACTTTATTATATTAGCCTGTGAACCGCTTTGTGAGCTTGTGTTGAAAAGCGGTATATAAATACATTGAGTGAGTGAGTGAGTGAGTGAGTGAGTGAGTGAGTGAGTGAGTGAGTGATAGTGACAAAATGAAGGATGGAGAAAGTGTTCTTCACCCTTCATCAGCTCCCATTTGCTCCCTGTCAAGTCAGGTTTCTAGTCTTAAAAGATAGTCAACCAAGTCCTGCTACATCCCTCAGTTAGCCGTATTCATATGCTTTCCAACCTTGAGTTTCTATGGACTATTGTAACTTATAGTTGGGAGAGACCTGGGGATGAGAAGAAATAGGATGAGTTGGTAGAAATCAGGTAGCACAGGTTAAAGGGAATCTGGGACCAATTAAGGTGACTCGAGGGTAATTTTGGAAAGGTTTTGTCTAAGAAGTGGATTGGACTTCTTGAGGAAAGTATCTTGAGGGACCGAGAGGGTTCTGGGTGTCAAGTGAAGCATGGCACAAGATATGAAGTGAGTGCACCCATGCCCTTTCACCAGGCAGTGCCTGCATCCTCCATTGATGTGTGAATAAGCCACCTTGAAACCCCAGACAACTTTTTAGTTATCACCAGACACAACTTCAAAGGACTCGCATATTTATAGTTCAGGCTTAAGAGATCAAATGGCGACGATGTGTGTGTAAACCCAGCCCATAGGGTCAGAGAGGTGGATAACTGAGGACCAGCAGCTTGATGGGGATGTAGATTGTCCTTCAGTGAGAATGTGGGTTTGCTTGGTCTTCCTAGGCACAATTTTGTCTGCAGAGATGTCTTCTCTAATTTGAAATAACTCTGTCTGTCTGTCTGTCTGTCGTGCAGGACATTTCTCATGTCTACAGTGGATGCCTTACCACGGGAATTGATGTGGACTCTCTTTTGCGAGGCAGAGCTTCAATGAATTCTTCAGAGGTTCCTGCAAACTTCCTGGAGGGGGATGGCTTGGCCAAGCAGTTTCTCCACATAGAGCGTGAGCAGATTCTCCGCCTGAAGGACCTCACGTTCTTTGAACCTGTCCAGCATGTTTACAACCCTCTGGATTATGCCTGGGAGCCTCACCAAGACTATGTGCACAAATACTGTCGGTCCCACAAGGAGGTGCTCTTTCTTGGTATGAACCCAGGGCCTTTTGGCATGGCCCAGACTGGGGTAAGCCAATACCACAGAGGGAATTGTAAGGCAAATGACAGGTTTGGGGCTTAAACTAAGCCAGGGCTTAGCCTCAGAGGCATTATTTAAGACCAGGACTTGAAGGGTCCCTGCCTGCTCTGTGGGAATCATCCTTATAATGGAACCTGGGTACTCTCAGTCCTTTGCCATATAGAATGCACCTTGGCTCTTATCTAAGATCAGGTGGAGGGGAATGCAAGGCCACCAGAATGGTCCTGATCCGATGTTCGTGGAGCACAACAAATGCTCCAGAAGGTAGTCCCCGCCCAGTAGTAGGATAAAAACAGAAGGTTGAGCGGCTGGTAAACATTTTTGTAGTCTCATAAAGCCAGGTGGCTCCTGATAAGAGTGTCTTTTTAAAAAGTGGGTCCCAGTGCTAAAAGGTTTGGGAACCATGAAATTAAGCAATTGAAGGCTTTGGCATGGCTCTTATCTGGCCAGGTTATCCTCCCAGTGGGCTTCTTCTGAAGGTGAGTAATTTTGCTAATCTCAGAATCAGGGGTGATTGAATGGCCTGTCCTCAAAGGAGATAACTCAGATGATTGCTGCAGCCAGGCTTTCTTCCAGTCTGGAGAACAGTTATTCTGTTTAGTTGTAAGCTCTATGCAGCTTATTGCTCAAAGAGGGCTAGTTGAAAGCCGAGTGGAAGCCCCACAATATAAGTGCTAGTACTATTTGCACATGAAAAAGGATTGGGTGTGTTTTTAAACAATTAATCAGGAGCCATAGTTCTGTGGTAGATGACCTGTTTTGCCTGTAGAAGGTCCCAGGTTCAATCCCTGGCATCACCAGGTAGGGCTGGGAAAGACCAAAGGATTGATCCAGGTCCAAATGTTCTTTGCAAGTGTAACTCGGAAAAAATAGTGTGCTTCACCTGGCTAATGGAAGACAGGGAGGCCTGGTGTGCTGTGGTCCATGGGGTCGCGAAGAGTCGGACACGACTAAGCGACTGAACAACAAATTAAGAGAGAGGCAATGATGCCCTGGACATACAGTACAGTAGAAACGTTCCACTCTAGAAACATTACAGTGGCCTGTAACTTGTTCCTGATGTGGCCTCCAGTGATGATCAGGTTGTCTATTCCTGAAAGTTACCTGGTAATAGTCAGGTGATGGTGGGTGGTAATAGCAACCCTGGATAAGGGCAAGGCTGTTGGCCAAATCAATCAACAGTATTTATATACCGCTTTTCAACAAGAAGTTCACAAAGCGATTTACAGGCAAATAATAAAGTTAAATGCCTCCCTGTCCCAAAGGGCTCACAATCTTAAAAAAAATAATGCAGAACACCTCCAGCAACAGCCACTAGAAAAGACACTGTGCAGGGGTGAAGAGGGACAACTACTCCAACCCTGCCAAAAAAGGGAACACCACTTAAAACAGTGCCTCTTGCCCAGTTGTATGGCAATGAATGGCATAATCCCTAGAAATCCCATAATTTCTGGAGAACTCTTGTAATTTCAATTACTTCCTGCATGTAGTGTAAATTGAGTAGAATTTCCAATTCCCATGAGTAGAATTGGTGTTTCTTCTCTTTTGTCAGCGTAGCTGAGTCAACATTCAGACAGAGAGCTCTGCTTCTGCTTTCATGCTGTGCCAGGGGAGGAGCAGGAAATCGATAGCGTGGCAAAGTGTGTGTGAAGACCTAATTTAAATGTGTACGGATATCTACGCGTAGGTTGACTGATTTCTCTTGGATGCTAGAAATAAACAGAAAAGACTGTGCAGACACGCCACGGAAAAAGGCCTGTAGAGAGCAGTTGAGCTGTCAGGAAAACACTGTTGCAAAACAACAGTGTCTGTTTACTAGAGTTGCCACACTACAGATAGGCAGCCCAGTCCTGAGTTGCCCGGTTGCCCGAGTGAGCAGCGGTTGCCAGGAGGCTACTGCTGCATCCTGTGGCAGTCAGACAGCTGCAGGAGGCTCACAGGAGAAGGCGACAACTGTCCCCTTTCCTTGTGGTAAGGGCGCGGATGGGTGAGCAGTCTACTCACCTCTGTGCTAGCTATTTAGCATCCTGGTGTACAATGCCACCATTAGGATCCACTCCTACCCTTGAATTGCACTAGTGCAGTGTTTGCTGCTGTGCATGCAGGGCCTCTGGCTGTTTGCGCCAGTAATACCAACATACATGGCAGGAGCACATGTATGGTGGCAGGCCAGGAGTTCTGCCATTGGAAGTGACCCACGATATTGGACTTTTCATCACATCAGTTGCCCACAGTTCTCCTCTTAGGTGTTTCTGTGGGGTTAGCCGAGGACGGTTCCATGTTACGTTCAGCGGATCTGGATTCCCTTTTGGATAACTTCCTTTTTTAGAGGGAGGATGAAGATGGAGGGGAAGATGCATTTCAAGTTGTCTCTTTTCCTCCTCCTCAGATCTGATTCACCTGGAAAACTGGGGCTGAATTTACTGCAAGAAAAGCCAAACTAGAGCAGGCAGTCACCTGGAGTGACGCATCTTTCCCCACAGACGCTGGCTGCACGTCACAGTTCTTCTCTTTTGCAGGTCCCCTTTGGAGCAGTGCAGCCAGTCCGGGATTGGCTCCAGGTATGTGGGCAGGTGTCCCGGCCAGCCGACGAGCACCCCAAGAGACCTATCCGTGGCCTGGAGTGCCCCCAGACGGAGGTGAGCGGCGCCCGCTTCTGGGGCTTCTTCCGCACCGTGTGCGCCAGACCCGAAGTGTTCTTCCGCCGCTGCTTTGTCCACAACCACTGTCCGCTGCTTTTCATCAGCCAGAGTGGCCGCAACCTGACTCCAGCGGACCTGCCGGCTGCCCAGCGTGAACGGCTCCTGCAGGTCTGTGACGATGCCCTCTGTGAAGCTGTCAAGCTGTTGGGGGTCGCCATGGTCATTGGCGTGGGCCGCTTTGCAGAGCAGCGGGCCCGCAAGGCCTTGTTGGCTGCCGGGATCCCAGTGCGGGTGGAGGGGGTGATGCATCCGTCCCCTCGCAATCCCCAGGCAAACAAGGGCTGGGACGCCATCATCCGAGCAAAACTGGAGGAACTTGGCGTGATGGCTCTCCTCACAGACTGATGGACCCAAGATGCAGGGAAGAAAAGAAGTCTTCCTAGCTCTCTTGGGCATCATGCCGTCAGGCTATGCCTCTGTCTTTTCTTTGGCTTAGGTGAAGAACCTTAAATGCTATCCTAGTTTTGACACTACGTCCACTTATTCTTCGCTTCCCTTTACACTACTCTTCTTGGCACTCTTAAGCTTTCCTCGTCAGAATTTCCTGGAAGCCAAGGCTGGCCCTTTTCTGGGATTGGAGCCTCAAACCTGTCCCCATGTATTTTGCATCCTGGTGCTAGGCCTCATTCAAACTCCCAGTAGAAGGTCCAGTTGGATGTCTCCAGGGTCGGATTCACGGTGGAATCTTTGACCGAGACTTTCAGCCTGATTCCTTGCTAAACCCTTGTTCTTTGTGAAACTGCCTTGTGCTACATCAGACTGTTGATCCAGGATGGTCTGTTATGCCCGGTAGTGGTTTTCCAAGGTAACGGCCTTCACAGCGATCTTCCAAGCGTTATTGCCTGAGTCCTATATCAGTGGCATATGTAAGTGGGAATGTACGTATTCCCACATGTACATGTTACCATTTCAGTTTCCCACTATGTAAGTGGGAAACTGAACCTAGAAACTTCTACATTCCAAGTACAGTCAGTCTGCATTTTATGTGCACTTTACTTGCACAAATTCAAGTACACACACTCACCGCGCACACACGCACGCACGCACACACACACACAAAGCGGGGGGAAACAGCAGTTTAAATAGTGCAAGCAATGCCACTTGCCCTGCGACTTCTTCACTATGTGTCCTGGAGTGAGCATGAGCTGGGAGAATAAAGCTGCTGCTCCCTCAGTTGTATCTGTTCCCATGTGTCTCTCACAGTGAGATTTCAGTTTTTAAAGAGACAGTATGCATTTTTTTTAAATTTAAGGTCATTTCTGCTATATATGATTTTTCCCTTCCACACTGACTTCAGAATCGAAACCTTGCATCAGATGTGGACTGACTGTATGCACTCTGGCATTGAACTACAATTGCCTGTGAGTTTGCTCGAGCAGTAGGGACACTGACGCTTGGTTGCAGTGGTGGCTTGTTCCCCTTAGTTTGTTTCCATGCTGTCCCCACTAAAATGTGCAAGCCAGAAGTCATGCGGAGGCTACTTGACATACCATTGCGGTACAGTGTTGGGCAGGTCCTTGGAGTGGGTGCGGAGCGGGTGAGCTTGCTTGGGCTTGCTCCTCCTGGTTCTCCTGTTCTGTCATGTTGGAAAGACGTGTGGGTGGTCCAGGGGGGTGGTCCAGTGCTTAAAGCAAAAGGGGGGGAGTGGATGGTGACTGCAAATCCCTCTCCCTACCCATTGGCTCATCTCCTTCCAGTCTTTTCTCCCCGTCTCCGCTCAGGAATCAGAAATTAGCTTAATATGGGAGCAAGTCTGGAAAGGGTTCCCCTATCCTCACCCATGCACACCCATCCTCACCCTTCTCCCCTTCAGCCTCGTTCTGCTTCTGCTTGGAGCAGATGCAGGTTTTTTTAAAAAGCCAGGATGCCCATTGAGGTCCTATTTAATTTGATCTCCAGGTAGCAAGCCTGGGAAAGACTCTTGCTCTGGGCTTTGAGACCTGCCACCAGCTGGAGTACAAAGCTGCACCCCAAAATGATGTGCTCTGAGACTGCACCTAATGTTGTGTGTGAGTGACTCCGTGGGCAGACCCAAATTAAGTCCAATACACGTGTTCAAAGACGGTTTCGGCTCCAGGGGAGGCTTTTTGAATGGCATTTTCCTTCGTGGTCCATTTTGGTTTATTCTTGTTAGCTCCCTCCTACCTCTGTTTTCATTGAACGGCCTCCTTTTCTTCCAGTTTTTATCCAAATCTAGCAGATATTTTGCACTTCCGGCTGAAACCAGCTATGGTTTTCCTTTTGAGGAATAAGGACCCTCGGTCAGCTCACAGCTTCCAGAAGTTCTCTCACTGAAAATCAGTACTGGATTTCTTCTTGTCCTAATGGGACTTGTTTATTTTTTATTTATTTTTGAAGCCTCTTTTATGTGTTAAGGGACTAGAAATTACAGTACAGTATTCTGCATTCCATATGCCCATTATGCTGGGAAAAGAAACTATCAAGACGGATTCTTCATTTTCACACAGTGATATTTGGGGTATTAAATTGCAAGCTGTCACACACTCAAGAGAAACTATGCTCACCCTTCAGTATCCTCTGTATACTGAAGTGCAGTATATGTGCAGCTGCCAAGGGGTTGGTGATCACATGCATGCATTAAATGTAGCCGATTTTTAGATGCACTTTTTGAATGACTTTTATGTACAATAAACAATTGGACAGAAAAGTGGGAAGTGCTGTCGTTTTTGGGATTTGGTCACTGCATGCTTTGGGTTAGTGAAACCTCCATCCACAGGAGCAAGGAAGAGGTTAATTGGGAATCACTTATTTCATCTTAGGATCAGTTTCTTGTCTGTACTGTGGCTGAGTGTAGAGGGGTAGCTGATCCTAATAGGGACACCGGTGGGGCAGGGGGCCTTAACCTTACTCTTGCAGAAGGTCCCGTTCTGAATTGGAGCTTTGGCTCCTATTAGGCAAGGAAAAAGGGTCCCATTGGTGCTACTGGAAGCTCTTTCCTTTTTGTCAAATAGCAGCCATGGGGGGCACAATCTGTACTGAGACAAGGGGGTAAGGGCTAAGCCCACCACCACCACCACCCTGGTGACTGATTTTGTAAGAAAAATAAAACCTACCTGATTGTTGTTAGGCCTTTAGACATCATTTAATGACTCTTTTTCACAAGGGAATTTTCATATAGTTGCAGCTACATGGAGAGGACTAAACCTACCTGCTGATGGAGACGGGTGAGGTTGGGTGCTGCATGATTTGAGAGACCTTTGACTGTGTGTGTGTGTGTGTGTGTGTCATATGCAGGGCACAGAATGCCTGATTGACATTGGGGCTAATCAAGGAGGAGAACTCATAACAGTGGCCTTAGGAGGCAGCTGCTTCTACAGTCCAAGAAGGCTCTGGGGTTCAGAATAGAATCTGAGAGACTTGGGCCAATATTCCTGGTTGGCCATAGACTGGCAGGTCTCCCAAAACAGGCCAACCAAGCCAGTGATTCCATGCTGCTGTTGCTTAGCCACACTAGCAAGCTCCTCCCATCTCATTCAACTGCCCCATGCAAATGGCCAAGCTGGGATTCAAGTGAGTATGTCACAGGCTGAAATACAACTGGGAGAGATAGGGATCAGAAAAGAAGTTGGGGTGTTATTGGGTGCAACCAAAATGTAACTGGCCTGATCAGAATCTTAGCCTCTTGGCCAGTTGCAGAATAGGCTGATGCAAAGCTCAGGGGAAAATCCCAGCTGAGCTACGATTGCCACTGTGTCTCACATGCTTTATGTGTAGTGTAGTGCTCTGGGGAAGTGGGTGTCCAACATCGCACTCCAGGCCCCTCAGAGGTAGCACAGCTGTTTGCCAGGCCCTTGCCATAAAATTCCATGTCACATTATTATTCAAAACACATGAAACACAGTCAGTAGAGCAAAAAGTTCACACAAATATCATTGACTGGTATTGTTGGTCTGATACGGGTTTCCACCGGATACCTGGGTATCAACCAAATATCTCGGCAGAATATATGATGTTCCAAGCAGTGCTGTCTTTTGCAGTTCCAGGGGTGTTATGGCAGGGAGCTGCCGTTTTTCCATATAATTTGAGAAATTTCTCGATATAGTTCCCTGATGACGATGGGGACCACTGTGATATTCTTCATCCAGAGCCTGGTGGGTTCAATTGCCAGGTCTCTATATTTGGTTATCTTCTCTTGCTCTTTATCCTCATCTCTGGCATCTCCTGGAGTAACAACAATATTATTTATTATTTTATTATACGCCACTTTTCAACAGAATTGTATCAAATAATTGAATTGCTCCCTGTCCTAAAAGGGATCACAACCTACAATGATGCAGATCCTACTACCTACGGAGCCTAATGCTTCAGGTTTTCCTCTGAAGGCAGGCGGAAAACTTTCTTGATGCCTTCCTTGCTGCCCCATCTTTTAATGTACCGAGCAGTTGAGATGGTGGCCTGGCGGTTTTGTAACCTGCTGTGTTCTCCATTCTTCTGGGTGGTGCTGTTGGCAGTGTCAGGGCACCCCCATCGTCCTCCCATGCCTTTGAAGCCTTGCCACAGACGTGCATCAGATATCGAGGGCCCTCTTCCAATGCAAGGGCATAAACCTTTCTCTGCTTTAAGCCTTTATCTCAAGATGTGATGTCACCAATAACCCGGCCCTGGGAGCTGCTGTGCCTGCGCTCCTGCTGTCAAGAGCCGGTGATGGATGGCGCAGAGCGGACTGGACAAAAGCAATCTGCACTCCCTTGTAACTCAATCCGCGACTCCAAGAGCAGCTGTCGCTGCAGCCACTTATTGGCTTGCTCCGCTTCAGGAGGCCTGGGGAGACCAAATCGCAGAGAGCCTTTATGCTTGCAGGGAAGGTTGCGATTAACACAAAAAGACCCCCCTGGGAACCTAGAAAAACCCACCTTGCTAAAATTGATCACAGCAGAGCATAAAACATCACTTTTAACTTAGAGTCTGAGACTCCTGGTATGAATCTTCAAAATCAGTGCTTTTATTCAATAAAAAGAGCAAATTTATCGTCCTCGTGGTTTTGGAGGAAGAAAAACCAATGAATTAACTTTTATTAATTTCCAGCTATTTTGCATGTTGTTTTTATGTTTTGCTCATCATTGTTGGATTAGCATGTTGTTGTTGTTTTCCGGGCCTTTGATGATGTTAAGAATGTGAGCTATCTTGAATCCTTTCGAATTTGAAAAGTTGGGATATAAATCTTCAAAGGATCATAGAATCATAGAGTTGGAAGGGACCTACAAGGTCATCTAGTCCAACCCCCTGCCTGTAGCAAAAAATTCTCCTAGAGCATCTCCAGCAGGTACCTGTCAAGCCTTTGCTTGAAAGTCTCCAGTGAGGGAGAATTACCACATCTCCTCTCTTGCAGTTTGTACCCATTGGACCTAGTTCTGCTGTCAAAAGCAGATGAGAACAAATTTGTCCCTTCTTCCTTATGACATCCAGATATTTGAAGAGTGCTATTATATCCCCTCTGTCTTCTCCAAGCTACACATACCCAGTTCCCTCAACCTTTTCCAGCCCCCTGATCATCTTCGTTGCTCTTCCAATAAATAATGGTGGGTTAAAAAATAATTGTGGGCTATAATCCCTGTATATAATGATCCTCTTTGAGTGAGTAAATAAATTTTGACATGGTGGTAGAGCTTAGATGTGCATGCCAAGTTTGCCACTTTGGGGCCCAATCCTATCCAAATTTCCAGTGCCGGTATAGTGGTGCAGGGTATGTGCGCTGCATCCTGCAGTAGAGGAGCAGTTACAGAGTCCTCCTCAAGGTATGGAAACGTGTGTTTCATGTCAGGGCTGCATCGTGGCTTCACGGGCGCAGAAAAAGGGGATAGGATTGGGCCCTTAGTTTACTCATATGGCCTATATGTTGCATGGAATTGCCTGCCAAATGTTGACAGAACATTTCGTTTTCCTGGCTGTCAAGTTTGTTGAAAGAAGCCACTTTTTGACTATGGGTGCAAGTCATAAGACTTGCCACTAAAACACACTGCCACTAAAGTCAGTAGGAGTTATTCGCACGTTTGCAATGTAAAAATCCTTTATTTTCAATCCAGACGCTTTTACTGGTAATAAAATTTCTTAAGAAAATATAAGCTGTGAAACAGAAAACTTTCTGGCTGGGATCTCCTCTGGTTCTTCTCTTTAGCTGCTCTGGTTCTACCTGGAACTTTGGTTCAAGTTGTGAGAAATGAGGAAATCTACTCAAGTGGCCTCATAGATATATTTCCTCTCTGTCCTGGCATGGTTCGGTTCCTGATTTTGCCAACTGAGGTTTTCAACGTTTTCTGCTTCCTGGAGTCCACTGAATAAGCTCAGACCTCATCAGATTGGTTGACGACTTCCTTAATTTTTTTCTTTTAATTTACAAATGTATTTATTAATATTTACCTAGGGAGTGTCCTGATTATTTAAAAAAAAAAAAACCACACACAACCATAGCCCCATTTTGCTTCCGCTCTGATTTCAACCCTCTCTCTCTCTCTCTTTGTGAGCGCAATCGTAACCTGGAGTTAGGCCGGCACAGTTAGGCCAGCAAAGTTTGGCTGGCACAAGGGCCACCATAAAGTATGTTTGGACCACTCTTGGAGTCAGAGAGACCAGCATGCAGACATGTGCCATCCTCCCTGACTCCAAGAGCGGTCCAAATGCGCTTTACGGTGGCCCTTGTGCTACGCTCTGTGTGTGCAAACAAAATACGTTGTTTCCCCCCCCCCTCAAATTGTAATTGATGGCTATAAGATGCATGCTTAAATGAGTGCTGATGTCTTCAGGTGACTGGACGTATCCCAGCTGTTCAAATGCAAGTGAGGGGAAAAAAAAACAGTTGCAATGTAAGCAGTAAAAGAGGCAGAGAGTAAGCATTGGTGATGGCAGTGATTATTGCAAAAACATGCCATTTGCTTTTGGGGGAACTGCTGCTTAAGGACTCCTTCCAGGAATTTGTCTGCTCCCCAATATTTGTACATAAATACTACAAGTCTCTAATACTCTCCCTTGATAAGGAAGCTGACTATATCCAAGGCTGCCCCTTCAAACCTGTAACCCTTAGAAAGCAGCATTACAGCACAGCTGGATCCGGCCGCTCCTCTGAGTCCCAAGGGGCTTCTCTCCCCAGAGTTTGAGGTCATTACCTCATCCTGACACCCCCCACCTGCCCCATAAAGCTTTTGATCTCCTCTGACATTAACCTGAAACTTGAGATTTTGCTCTGAAATGAACAGATGGGACAAAGGGCTGGAGGGGAAGCCACAGGATTGTGGCGTGCGGGGGTGGGAGAATCAAAGGGATTCACTACCTTTCGTAAGAGCCTGCATCAAACATCAGTTGTATCGGATTGTGTGCCTTTTCCCTAGCATCTGGTGGGTATCGCCTTCTGGACCAGGGAAGTCAGGTTTGAAGTGTTAGGGTGATGAAAGAACTCAATTTTCCAACCTGGCCTTTAATGAAATCCACAAGTGCCAGCCATCAATTTAGCCAAATTGGGCCTCACCCTTTAGCCTTCTAAGAACAATAACTAAAGGTATGGGGACTAAGTCCCCCCTCCAAGGCTCTGCCCCATCTGATTTGAGTATTGGCCCTCTTACTCATTGGCATCATTCTTGTTCTCTTACTCATTTGCATTCTGACGAAGAATCAGGAAAAGGATGATTTGCACCTCTGGTGTAGCCCAGTCACCAGTACTTTGAACACGTGGCTACCTAGAACTGACATTGTGGAATTCCCTGCCAAAAGATCTCCAATGCACTGTAAAATCTTCCTATTAATGCAGACGTCCAGATGTGTGGAGTTGTAAATATTAATTGTTACAGATAGTTTTGTTGGCTGTACTCGTTGAGAGTTTTATTGGATCATACTGCACGTTTTATTTAGCTTTATATTGTCAGTGCTGAACGCTTTATTAGGATACTTGTAAGCCATGCAGCGGTGCATGGAAATAATCATGATCATCGCATCGTGTCCTGTAGCACGCTGAAGACTTATTGGTCATCGTTGCTTGGCTGGAAGGTGCTACCAGACTCTTGGTTGCTTGTGCGGTAACAGATTAATGTGGCTGCCCCTATGGGATGGTGAAGATGATGATGATCACTGAGCAGAAATGGGCACTTTCTCCAAAGGACAAAAATACCTTGGCCCCTGTGTAAAGTGCCTCATTTCGACAATTGTTCATCCATATGTGGAGCAAGGCCAAAGCATCTGCCCATTCGGAGGTAAGCACTGCCCCTAATTTGAATTGATTTTGGGATGTCGGGCTGGTTTGAACAATACACTCCTTGCCTGACTGGCTCCTCTTTGTACCATTAGGTGTGGGATCACGCACCTCCTACTCCTTTTCCTAGCATACCTTCTCTCTTTTCCTAATCATAGGGAGCGAAGTTATCAAAGTAGTGCCTGGATCACTTATGGTCTGGTTTGACTCTGCCCTATGTGGTTCGGAAAAAAGGTAAGTTATACCAGGAAGAAGATTGAAACGTACCTGCTCTTACTCCTAATTGCAAAAAGCAGAGGTTGGTTGGACAAGCATCATTCGAATTAGCCATTATTCATGCAGGCAAAATGTATTAGCTATGACATCACAGGATTATCCCATTAGCTATGTGATCCCTGATTGGCTGGGACCACGTTGCTGACAAAAAGAAAGTGTAGTGTTTTTTTTTTTAAGAAACCCCCCCCCAAAAAAAATTGCCCTGAAGGAGCTGCTGAGGGGGAGACAATGAAAAGGAGTAAATAGACCTGGAAGACATGAGCACTGGGAACTTGGGGAACATAACAGAGCACCAAGTCCCCTTTTGGGCCAAAATGCAGCTCTAATAAGCACCACCACCCTGTGATGTAGATAATTGTTATCCCCATTTTATTGATGAGGAACTGCAGCTAGCAATGCCTTGACTACGGAGGTGACCTTTTCTTGGAATGAAGATCATTTGTGCTTCCCCATTTTGTGTCCAAGGAATTTCTCATTCTTAAGAAAAAGTTCAAAAAGATCAGGTGATGTACCTGCATCAGATGTGAGTCAGCCCTTAGTGGAATGTTCTTACTTGTACAAGGCCCCAATTTTCACAGCTGCCATTCCCAACTTCCCATCTGTCCGTTCCCCAGGATTTTGCATTGATGGCTATTCCACTGGGGCAGGACACATCTCCAGACACTTACAGCATCACTACCAGGTGGCTTGCCGTTTATTTATTCTTTTAATTGTCAGGGAGATGCAAGCAACATAACAGACTTTCCACTCAGCTGCATGGTGAAATTTACATATTCATTCATTGAAAACAGCTTGGAGTGCATCATTAGCAGGCAACAGTTCCCACAGGTTCTGCCTGGTGGAAACGTTTCCATCCCTGCCATTGGTGCAGGGCTGTTGTGCGAGGTACATTTGCAGAACCATCTTGGGGCTTCTGTGCATAAAAACCTGTTTGTAGCATTGACCCCTAGAAGATTTTGCCTGAGTAACTGTCATTGATCTCCACCTCACACTAGACTCAGACTGCAGTTAACCTGTGTTAACAGTGAATTGCCTTTGCTGTTGCTTGTTGGTAAGCTTATAGCTATATATAGGACCACAGAATGCTACTTTCTACTGAGTCAGGCCCTTGGTCCATTTAATTCAGCTTTGTCTACACTGACTGGCAGCTGCTTTCCAGGGTTTCAGACAGGGGTCTTTCCAGCCATATATCATCATCATCATCATCATCATCATCATCATCATCATCATCATCATCA
>JAJKFI010000100.1:2743061-2783491 GCA_029204185.1 Lerista edwardsae | reverse complement strand
AATAATAATAATAATAATAATAATAATAATAATAATAATAATAATAAATAAATAAATAAATAAATAAATAAATAAGTTAAATGGATCCCTGTCCCAAAAGGGATTACACTCTAAAGAAAATGCAGAACACCCCCCAGCCACACTATCCTGTCACACTGTCACAGACTGCTACTCTTTCCCTGCTCAATATAAGCGGAACACCACTTGAGTGCCTCTTGCCCAGTTAGCAGGGGTTAACTATGCTCTAATAGTTGACATGGCAAGCAGAAAAGTGGCCAAAGGGTACATGGGAATCTGCCTTATGGCTGAGTCAGTCTTGTGGTCCATCTTCCTCCATGATGTACAGCAGTGGTACATCCCAGTATGACCAGTGGTTCTTGACCCCACCGCCATGGCAAACGAAGGCACTGCCTTGCCTGGCCTAACCTTGCCAGAAGTGGAGGCGGCTTGGGGCAGTGGGGCCCCAGTGCGCAAGGGGTGGCTCTGCATCTGCCTGGCCTTCAAAAGAGGCACCATTTGGGGGAAGAGGCTGCCCATTTCTGGGCACAGCTGTCATCTCCAGTGGCAGTAGTGATACCTGCAAAGGTGGTACTTGGAAAAGTGGCACTTGCAGAAAAAAAAGTACAAAATTGAAAAGTCTTAACCTGCACTCCTCAGTTTCAGATGGGCATTTTTTCAAGCCGTATCTGAAGGTGCCATGTATTGAACCTCCTTGCTACAAAGCAGAGGCTATAGCCCCTCCTGAACGGGTCATCGATTTTGGCATCTTGTTCATCAAGCTCAGAAGTGAGACATATAGGCCGGCAGCCCTCTCCTGCTGTGGCTTCCCAGCCACTGGTTTTCAGCTGCATTCTGCCTTTGAACATGGAAGTAAGCTCAGCAGGTGTGTGGCCTCGGTGCCCCTCCTCCTGTGATGATTGACAGAAGCTTGTGGCACAAACTTGGTTTCTTGCTGTTTATTTGGCATGCTCTGGGCTTCCAGGAAATCCCTTCCTCGGCAGACCTGGGAATCCATGGCGGCTGTATGGACACAAGGGGGCCTGTGATGTTCTGAGCACCATAAGCAAAGAGGCCTGTAGGAAAATGCCTTCCTTCTGCTAGCAAGTGAAAGAAGTATCTGATTAGAAACACTGAGATGAGACAAAAGAGTCTTCCTGCTATTAAAAGGGAATCATTTTTAAATGTTGTATGGGTGACATTTAACTTCTGTGAATTACCAATTACCAGGTAATAAATCTTGGACAAGTAACAGCGTAAACCCAGATTAGATACACATGTGGAAGAAATGGAAGAAGGCTTTGGGGAAAGAGTTAATCTCATCAGAGAAATTATAGGATATTTAATCTTTTAAATCTGGTAGTAATTTTCCTAGATGGAATTCGAAGATATGTAAAAAGAGAGGGTGAGATGGGACTAGTGAGAACTTTATGGTTGGCTGTAAGAATTAATCACATTTTTTTCCAAAAAAATTGGAGAGAAAGTGGAAACTAACCGACAGTTTTTGAGCAGCTGTGACTTGAAATGTTGAAGCTTTCAAAGGGGTTCTTTAGCTTTTTTTTTTTTTAATGTTGGAATAAGAGAGATGTGCCATTAAATGGAACTGAAACGGCATTTAGAATACTGCAGAGTAAAAAAAAAATAAATAGAAAAGTTTGGCATTTGTTGAGAAACAAAAAGTCTTTTGAAAAGGGGGAGGGATTTCTTGCTAATGTGCCCCAGACTGAACTTTGCCTCTTGGGTCCCAAGTCCTTTCTCCCGCCTACTCTCCTGAGCCTCCATCCATGTCATCAGCCTCTCTGTTATCACGCCTGTCTGGCTTAGCTCCAGTGGCACAGAGAAGGGTGAAGGGGGTTGGTTACCTTGACTACCATGCCTTGAGGGGGTGTTCTGGAGGCCTCAAAAAGGCCCGCCTGTTTTTTGCCCTTGGGTGCCAGATACCTGAGTTACGTCATGCCCCATACTCACTCTGTATCCACATTCATCTTCTTTTCAAGATGCAAAACATGCACCCTTCCTCTCCACAGCTTTGGCTGAACACGGATTACATCTTGACCTGCCTTGCCTGCACCACGGCAACCTCCTGCTCCTTGGTCTCGGCCTCGGCTGGGTTTCCTGCCCACCGTTCACGTTGCTCAGGCCACATTCTTAAACCCCTGCACTAACTTCCTGGCTGCTCCTGGCAGTGGCGTTCATCCAGGCTCCTATGCTACGTTTGGCAGTAGCCTAAGCTCCTGTGTAACACGGCCCCGCCCCCTTGCCTCCAGACCATTCATGGCTCAGAGGCTTGGCTTTCTAAGCCATGAATGCCTCTGAGAGGAGGGGGAGGGGTTGTGTTACACAGGTTGTGTTACTTCGCATTGTGCGACCCCCGTATGAATGCCACTGGCTCCTGAATCTGTTACAAACTCTTTGTCCTTAAAGCCCTCTGTGGCCTTGCCCCACCCCTTCACTCTCCTGTCCCCCCACATCACTGCCCAGTCCATGCTCCTCCAGCAGCTCCACTCTCTGCAGCCACCTGAAGATCTCTTGCTCCCTTTGGACTGGTCTATGACCATGTTGTAGGAGGAAATCAAGCCAATTTAGTGATTTCTCCAGGCCCCTGTGCCTTTAAGCTTAGGGGCCGTCAATTTGAGGTTTCGTTTACCCGATGTGCATTCCTATCCTGTTTGCATCCTAAGAATTAATGCTGTTCCCAGCCCAACTTCCCTGATCCCGGCCGGTCTGGGTTTCCCTTACTGTGTCTTACCAAGGAACCGTTGATTGAAAAGAATGCCAGCAGGACTTCGTTGTTGCAGGAAGAGAAGTACATTTTACTCATGTGTAGACATTAGCAAAACGGACACAAGATGCAGCATGCTTCCAAGGAGATTACAAAACCTGTGCCTCCAAGGAGGTACAGAACTTGTGCAAATTGTACATCTGGGTTTGGTCAGTTATACAATTGAATATGCAAAATGTGGAATTGACAACAGCAAATGAGACATCTGATCCCTGTTGTTGCTCCCCCTCCCCTCTACGGTGACCCCAGGAAGGGTCAAGGAGATGCAGACATAGGTACATTTTGGATTACAATAGGTTGGCACACAAAAGCAGACAGGGGACAAATCCTTGACACATTTGACAACAGTTATCAGTGCGGTAAGTACCTTTTAAATCACCCTGAGGAGTGGCCAGCTACATTCGAATAGTGATAGGATATTCTGATGGGGGAAAACTCTTGGCTTTTGGGCAGATAAACTTGATTGAATTTTAGGCTCAAATGGTCCTCATAATGCTCCTTTTGTCAGACATCAGATTTGCATTACAGGACCCTCAGGGAGGGAGACTGATCTTGTGCTATCTTTTCACAGAGGCTTACCTCTTGTGACCTCCTTGCAGGATAGCAGTTTAACTCCCAGGATTGAAATCCAACATGGAGTTAGACCTGTTTTCATTACATTCTGGTCTTCCCGTACACCTCTACAGGTCCCTGTGCATCTGGTTACACCTCCATCTGACCATCATGAGATAGCAAATGAGCACCATTTTTCCTATAGGCCGAATAACCACAATGGGGTACAGAGCCAGGCTAAGGAGGCTCTTAACAGTTGCTCTGCCAAGAAGTGTTTTTCCCACCAGAGTTGCTGCTTCTATTGTTGCCAAAACCTGTTGTTTTTACTCTGGTTACAAGGGTTATGTTTTGTAGTTCTTCAATGGCTCAGGCTTGCACGGATGGAGGTAAAGGAGCTTAGTGGTTTCAGCATGGCTGGGCTGTGGGCCTGCAGTCAGGGAGAAGCGTGATGGTTCCACATGGCTCAGCGGTGTGCTGTGAGCCAGGAGAGTTCGTGATGGTTGCACGTGGTTGTGGAAGCCAGGGAAAAAAGGAGAGTGGTTGCAGACATGGCTGGGGTAGAGCATGACCAGCCAGGAAAAGCCTAATAAAGTCTGAGAGAATCCTGGGGGGGGGGGTCTGTTCTCACAACAACCACAATAAAATCTTATCTTTCCTTCTCTTGCACCTTCCAATGACTCCAACCATACTCTCCCTTGCTGCCCCTAGTGCCTGCAACCACCTCCTAGAAATCCTGTGTGACACCAGTAATGACGCCAGCCACCTCTCCCCTCGAATTCTACTCCAAAATCCATTTTTATGGTGAGGCCTTTGGCACAACCACCCCATCTCAGTACTCTTTAAGTATGTGTCACTCAAATAAATATCCTGCTTCCATCCTCCTCGCCTTTCTCTGTTGTCCGTCCTGTGTCAAATTTTAATCTGTAAGCTCTCAAGGACCTAATCTAACTGTGCAAACTGATGGGCATTGATGGTGCTATATAAATACATGAATAAGAAGATGTGTGCAGTCTGTGAGATGGGTTTGGATTCGGAGGGGCCTTCAGTTTTGTGTACGTTTCTGTGCTCCTACTGCCTCTGCTTGACTCCCTCAGCCCTGCCCTCTGCAAAACCAGCTTTCTGCTCATGCCCAGGATGATTGGTGAGAATGTAAAGGCAGCAGCCAGCTGGTTAGGACACAGCGCTCACTTGCGTCCCCACCACGCACGTCTGCAATGCGTGATTTATCGCCCCATGTTGATGATTTACTCCCTGCTGCTGCTCCTGTCATAAATCCCCCGTGCAAGTGGCTGGCCCTGCATCACAGTGGCCGACAGGCAGCGTAATGAACTGGCATGCACGCTGCACCACTGGGAAGGGGCATTGTTTTCCGGGGCTGCCACAGCTAGAGACAGGGTGGGTGGAGTAGATTTGTACCCATGGTGAAATTTCCTTAGGGAAGACTTGATCAATAGGTTGTGCTTCATGGTTCAACTGGTCACCATCTTTGGGATTGGAAAGAATTTACCCTTCCCTGGGGTCTGATTGGTTAATTAATAGTTTTAAGTTTAACCTGGATTTTCTTCCTCGCCTTCCTTTCACAATACGTTGTATAAATATAATCCTTTGCACAATAAAAGGAACTGAAGGGTCCATACCTGATGCATATGGTTTGATGAAATGATACGTCCCATGGAAAATCCCAGATCGTGAAAGATTAGGAATAGCATAGACCAGGAGCACACCATGTTGTTGATCATGGGTAGGAGACAGAAGGGGTTTGGAACCAAGACTGTGCCCCAGGGGCAGCAGATCAAGCTGTCACTGTTATTGGCTGTGGAGTTGCAAGCAGTGATGTCATTCAGGGGGAACGGACCAGAACGGGCGTTCTGGATCCAAACGGACTCCGTGGCTGGTTCCGGGTTCCCGACAAGTGCCAATCAAAAGTGAGTTCCTGTTCCTAAATTATTTGAATGACACCACTGGTTGCAAGCATGGTACCGTGAGCAGGGAATCTTCTTCAGCTTTCTGCAAACAAAACGATTGCCATTTCTAGTCCTTTCCCTTGCCTTTCATACAATCGCCATTCCAGTGCACTGCAAATGCGTTGTGCTCCTCAGCTGTAAATAAAAGGCTTTCTCTTGCTTTACTGGCCCCATTTCAGGGAAGGAATTGAGTGAGTATTCCAATGTCCTATGAAACCTCTCTAGGATCCAGACTTTCTCCCTTTAACCCAAAGTGTTTAGGTGTGTTTTACCTCTTTGGAGTTTTTGTTTTTGAGCATTCCTAACTAGTGCAAGCCACTGGAGTTCAATAATTGTCCAGAAACCCCCATCTTCTTTAAGGGTAGCCCCATTTTGGCCACAAACCTCTTGGCATCGGGGAACGATGACTCCCAAATCAAAGGACTGATAGAAGGCTCTTCCAAGAATGTGTCTAATTTTGTTGTATCTAAGCCCTACACTCCTTCCAAAATTAAAACAAACAAGCCTGAGGGTGTGAGTGAGAATTCTCTGTTCCAGATCGTGCATCCACTCCAATTTTGGAATTCTGCTACACCCCTCCCATCAAAAAACAACCCATCTCTCTTCTTCCTGAGAGGTACATGAGAAAGAAGGACCTAAAATAGGATATTAATTTGATTGCTTTAAAGCATAGGCATGCTAGCTCGAGCTTCAGGATACACTACATATTGGCTGATAGAACTTGGCACCAGAATTTCTTGTGTTATTTATTCTTATCACGGGATTTTGAACCTGTCTGTCCACTCCAAGCACACCCAAGGTGGCTAATCACTGCCAACGCATCGAAGAGTGCAAGAACGAGCAAGAAGAATCAAACAGGGGCAAGTCAATAATCAATAAAATGGCATACACCAAACAATGCCAAAAATGGCATACACCAAATAAGTTAATTAAACAGATATATTTTTAGATGCTGGTAGGAAGCCAAGGGACCAAGAGAATTTGCTGGGGCAGGCAGTTTTGCATCCTGGGTGCTACAGCTGAAAAGGCCTTTGTGTACTCCTGTCAACCATACTTTAGGTAGTGAGACTTGCCGGAGGGAGCCTTGCCCAGGTGATCTCCATAACCCAGCAGTTTCATGTGGGTTGGGAGTAGCAGATGGAAAGCCAGCCTTCAGATACCCTGGAATCAATCCTTTATTTTGATTTATTTTAAAAACCAACTCCCATCCTTCTAGGATCCAGTATTTAATATTTTTAAAATACAATAAAAAACAATACCCAAGCATCAGCAGCAAGGAAAACTCAAAGACGAAACCAAAGCCAGGGAAGAACCATAAAAACATAAGAAGAGCCAAAGAGCTGGATCAGGCCAGAGGCCCATCTAGTCCAGCTTCCTGTATCTCACAGCGGCCCACCAGATGCCTCAGGGAGCACACAAGATATGTGCATTTTGTTGCCACTCCCCTGCATCTGGCATTCTGAGGTAGCCGACTTCTAAAACAGAAGGTTGCACATGCCCATCATGGCTTGTAACCTGTGATGAACTGTTTTTCTACAAATCTGTCCAACCCCTTTTTAAAGGCATCCAGGCCAGATGCCATCACCACATCCTGTGGCAAGGAGTTCCACAGATAGCCATCTTGATAGCCAAGCAGTAAATGATTGCTGAAAAAAGCCGGTCTTCAAGCAGGGAGAGTAGCTAAGAGGGAGCTGGCCACATCATACAAGGCAAGGAAATCCATACTGAAATTGGAGAGGATCAGGTCCCAATTTTTGATTCCTCTCATGTCTGCCCCTTTAAATTTAAGGGCTGCTAATTTGAAGGTTCGTTACCCCGACGTGTGCTCCCTATCCTTACTGCAAGTACTTAAGCCCCACAAACCTGTGATCCTCCCTTAGGATCACTGCTATAGCATACCAATTGCTTAACGTCGTGGAGAGAGGAAGAGAGAGAGAGATACATACATACCAGCTGGACTTTGTTGTTGGGGAAAAAGGTACATTTTACTTATGTGAAGGACATCAGCAAAACGGACACTTATGTGAAGGACATCAGCAAAACGGACACAAGCATGCATGCCTCCAAGGAGGTAGTACAGAACTTATGCGAATTGTACATGTGCATGTGGTCAGTTATACAATTCAATATGCAAACTTTGAATTTTGAAAACAGCCAGTCAGAACATTTGCCCAATGCAATTGGCCATTTTGGGATGTGAGCCCTCTGACTGGCCATCTCTCCTTGCGGTCGCCGCCCCCCCTTCTACTGTGGCTCCAGGAAGGATCAAGGAGTACAATAGGTGGCACACAAAAGCAGATAGGACACCTAGACCAGACAAGCCCTTGACACGTTTGATAACAGTTAAGTACCTTAAATCACCCTGAGGTGTGGCAGCTGCCCTTGAATTCTGGTGGGGTAAAACACTTGGCTTGATTGAATTTAGCCAGGACTTTTGCATAAGCCTTTTGTTAGACCAGATTTTGCATTACAAGACCCTCAGGGAGGGGGGGGGCTTTGGAATGTCTGTGTTAAGAGACTCACCTCTGTGATTTTTCTCTTACAGCAGCCCAACTTTTAAAATGGAGTTTCTTACCCCTGTACCTGTACAGGCCCAGCATTATGTGCATCTGACCATAGCAATGCAAGTGTTCCTGGGAGGCCAAATTACCACAATGGGGTACAGAGCCAGGAGGCTCTTAACAGTGGCTCCTGCCAAGAAGTGCTTTTCCCCACCAGAGTAGGTAGCTGTTCTATTGTTGCCCAAACCTCCATTGTTTTACTCTGGTTCAGGCTTGCACTGTGGGAAGAGCTTAGTGGTTTCAGCATGGCTGCAGCAGGAGCAGAGCATGGCCAGCCAGGAAAAGCTTAACAAAGTCTGAGAGAATCCTGGGGGGGGGGTCTCTCCCACAACAGATTTTCTACAAAACTGTCCAACCCCTTTTTAAAGGAATCCAGGCCAGATGCCATCACCACATCCTGTGGCAAGGAGTTCCACAGATAGCCATCTTGATAGCCAAGCAGTAAATGATTGCTGAAAAAAAGCCGGTCTTCAAGCAGGGAGAGTAGCTAAGAGGGAGCTGGCCACATCATACAAGGCAGGGACATCCATATGATGGGGGCCACACTACTGAGAAAGCCTAAACCTCTTGTGAGTTACTGTCATTGTCACTTGTGAAGGAGGTGGACTGCCCTAAAAGATCTTGCAGGAAAGCAGATTTATGGTGGGGGAGAGCCAAGCCATTAGATACTTTGGTCCGAACCTGTATAGGTTGGTAAAGGAAACAGCCAGCATCTTGAATTTGCGCTTAACCAAAAGCACTCAAAGCCTTATCAGTATTTGAAAACAAAGTATCACAAAAATAACTCCATGTAACCCTCCTTCCTACCAATTGCCTTTAGCTGCCTACTGTTTCGTTTCTCTCTAAAACGGTAAGCAGTATCACATAGGCAGATACAAATGTCAATAGAGGCTGTCTGGATGTCATCTCCGCTATGCATGGGAACCCATGACTCTTGCTCTCTCTTTTTTCCCCAAGCTGGCTTCCCAGTAGCAGCCTCTCTACTAGCCCATGCAGTCTGAAGGATTCCCTTGCTGGCAGCTGCTAAGTCACTCATGGGGGACGACACCATGTGCCATCTATTACCAGGAGAGATTTCCACCCCAATAACATTGATTCCTTGGTTCCTGGCTGCCATAACTCAGAGTCCCTATTAATACTGTTGCTAGGAGCTCTTGGCTGCAGCCAGGAGTCCCAGGAGCAGGGCTGAATGCACTCAATGCTTTGTCAAAATCCTGTGGTCCCACAATCCAAATTCTGCACCAAGAAAAGTGGCATTTGGCACCCACATATTTTATGCACTTGCAGAGTTACATAATGCAGTGGCTCTCAAATTTATTAGCACCGTGTGACCCACTTTTACCATGACAATCTGTCCAGGACCCACTGGAAGTGATGTCATGGGGAACAGTGGCCAGCCTCTCCTTTGCTCACGCCCCACCAAAAGCCCTTTGCGTGTCACAGCTTTGCCATGGCGATGAATCTGAGACCTCCATGAACATTGTCACTAAAAATCGGTGCAGTGTATGCCTTTTTAAATGTTATGGGATTTCCTGGGTGGAATTCAGGCCATTTGCAATGTGCTTTGGAGGTGCTCAATCCGTTTTCTGTGCTTGTGACAACAATCTCAGCCTTATGCAGGTGCTAATTGCAGATAAAACCCACAGCCCTGATGTTAAGTATCTCAGTTAACATTTCCTATCTGGAAAAGCTTTGTGCTGTTTTTTGTTTTAGATGTTGGCTGCTTGCCTTCTTTTCAGAAGACGCAAGGGTTTGTTTGTTTATTTTTTTGTCTAGAAACTTCTCTGATTCTCTAAAACTTCTCTGACTTCTCTGATTCTCAAACTTTTAACTTAGCATGCCTTAATCTCAAAGTTGCAGGCCAAGAAAGAGCACGCGTATATACAGATATGTATTTTTATGTGGTTTTTTTTAGTATTTTCTACATTAAAAATCGAGCAAAACAAGAGTCCCCTGCCCCGAAGAGCATACAGTCTATATTTTTATGGAAATATAAACTGGATGGAAAATACCAGGGGCACTAAGTTCACTACATTGGATACCTACATTGCTATCATCAGGGGTCAGGTGCAATCTGTCTCTTGCATTTCATGGCTTTGTGGCCCACTGTTTACATTTTTTCTTTCTCTATTCGCATGTATGTATCTTGCCAGACGAGAATCACTCTTCACATCTCTGACTATGTGGACTCTTGTCCAAGAAAGCTTATGCTTCAATAGATTTGTTTGTCTTTAAGGTGCCTTACAATTCTGTGTTGTTTTTGCTGCAACGAACAAACACAGCTCCTCTTCTGGGAGTTTTTACAACTATTGTTGAAGCTTCTATGGGTGCTGGAGGGCGTCACTCTTCAAAGTGCCCACTAGAGGGCACTTTGAAGAAGCTCAGCAATGACTTCCACAGGAAGCGGAAATGAAGGGATTTATCTGCCATAAAATCATGGAGTGAAAGATTGCATTTGCAAAAACTATACCTTTTGCTAGGACCAGTACCTGCTTTGGTCCTGTACGTAGTTATTTCTGCTGAATAGACATATCCTCCAAATAGCTATGTCACCTCCATTCTTGTTCAGAACGAGGTATGAAAACGGAGCAAAACACTTTTCAAAGCACGAGGGGAGCAAGAATGGAGGTGGCATCACAGCACTGTTTGAACATTTGGTTGCCAGTAAGAAACTGGTATGCCCAGGAGGACAAAGTGTGGTTCCAGCTGTTATATCCTGACCTCAGGAATCAGAAGGAAAGGGATGTGTACCACTAAAATCAGGAATGTTGAGAAATGGGGTCGCCTGACTAGTCAAGAAGCTATATTTGTGTTTGCATCCTCCACTCAGATGGTGGCTATTCTTAATGTTGGACATTCCTGGAGGCCCTGTTAACATCTCCAGGATTTGTTTCAGTAGCCACCTGGAGACTGCTGCTCAGAGGCATCGTTAGGATTTGTGTCACCTGGTGCCTCACCCCTATAACAGACTTTCTCCCATACCAGGCCTCACATAACAAATTCCAATATTGTACATGCAACCTCCATGCAATTGGTGTAACCCCCATTAACTTTATTTACTTGCTAATTTTAATACAGGTCCAGGTCAGGCCACCTAACAAACCAGTTACCAACAAAAACCCAGGAGCCAGTTTGATGGCACTCCCACAATTGAATAAAAGTTCTAGTATTAGCTCTCATTTATGGAAACCTGACTGATACTAACACCTTATTGGTTCCCTGCTGTGTGCTAACAACACCTCATTGGCTCTCAGAACGATCAGTCACATTGATCAGTTTTGAGTTAAGAGAATCCGCTTTTTGTTACATAAGGCAGTTGTATTTTCCTTTTCTGGTTATTTGGCTGTATTTTCTGGTTATTTGGCTATAACATTTGATAGAATATAGATGTTTCAACGCAGTTTGTTTCATTGCATTCTGCATTAAATTCCACATCTGTATTATTCAAAACTACCAAGATTTTAACAATTTTGGCCAGTAGTGGTGTCCCCCACTGTGTGTGCCACCCAGTGCAGTCTGCAACCCCCTCACCCCCACCCAGCAACACCACTGGGCGTACGTCTCTGTGTCTGCTGTAGCAGGAAAGAACTGTAAAAGATGGGAATGAGGTTGCTTGTAATGCCACAGGATTCTTACTCAGCATGTAATTAAACTGTGGAACTCCTTGCCCCAGGATGTTGTGGTGGCACCAGGCCTAGATGCTTTTAAAAGGGGATTGGACAGATTTATGAAAGAAGAGTTAATCACACATTACAAGTCATGATGCCTGTATGCAACCCCCAGGTTTTAGAGGTAGCCTCTCTCTGAATGCCAGATGCAAGAGAGTTGCAGGTACTTTATTGTCATGTGTGATCCCTGAGGCTTCTGGTGGGCCACTGTGAGATACAGGAAGCTGGAGCTTTTGGCCTGATCTAGCAGGGTTCTTCATATGCTGTTCTTATGTTCTCCTTATCCCTTACTGTATACCTTCTTTTGCTCTGTTGTAAGTGAACCTATAACAATGGGTTTGCTTGGAGCACTGCTCAGAACAAGACTATGTGCCTTTAACATTTTGGAAGCACTTGCTCATGCTTATGTGTGCTATAACAAATTGCATTTGAGTATAATCGTTTAATCTTTCTGGGTAGTGGTTGTATCTCTGGGCTGGAATTGTACAATGGGACGCATGCTCTGAACGAATGCCCTGTTCTGTGTGTCACACAAGTGCGCACTCTCTCACAGCGACAGAAGCTGAGGCAATGCAACGCATCAGTTTGCCTGGTTTGTATCCCTCGTGAGGAGGAAGGACGGGTGAAATGAGACCCTCGGCTGGCATTTCCACGTGGCTGCGGCACTTCATCTTCTTTGGGGAGCGCCACCGCCGTGTGATCGCTGGGCTTAATGAGCTATGGGGTTATTTATAGTCCTGTGCTTGGAGAATCACTGTGGATTTATCGCTGGCTTCTGTAAATAGCATGGCCAAACCGTCAGCAAATAGGAGAAGGTGGTGGGGGGAAAGCAGAAAGGAGACGTCAAAGCAGGTTGCCGAATAGGGCACCAGAAGTGCAGGAAGCCACAGGTCACCTTGCCTGACCCCTTTTGCCAAGACAAGCCCAGCTCTCACCAATTCTGCCCCCCCCCAAGACACAAAATTTAACCATGCCACCCTGGGCATTGGGAGGTCCTGGACATTTATTTATTTATTTATTTATTAACCTTTGGTTGGCATACAACAATATAACAACATAAAAAAAAATTACAAGTTACCAATAGCCATGTCCAAGGAGGTCCGTTTAACTATGTCACATATTCAGAAGTACCATTAATACGCTGACTGTTAGTTTTGATAATGAGCACCAAAAAAAGAGCCAGTTGATTAACCACAACTGGGTCCTCAGAATCAAATAGAGGATTTAAGGTCACCTCTTCTCTATCCACACCCACCTTGTTCATAAGCGATTGAAAATGTAGCTCTCTACTCCTTGAATGCAAGGGGCAGTGGAAGAGAAGATGCACCAAGGTTTCAATAGTGTCCTGTTGACAGGGGCAGAGCCTTTCAGCATAAGGTACACCTTTAAATCGACCCCACAGAACTTCAGAGGGTAATACATTACAACGAGCCAACGTCATAGCCCTACGTCTTGCAGGGATGTCCAAGATGTACAAATAAGGTGGTATTTGACCAATGTTCGTTCGTAATTGATGGAAAAGGGGCGAACAATGAGTATTGGCCATCTTCAGTAAATTTCGGTCGTGCGATTCTAATAGTTTCCCCTTAATCAATCTAAAAGCTTCGGACTGAGATACCGAGCCAATAAGATCTGGATCAATCCCTAGTTCGACAAGTTTGGATGGCCAGGGCTCAGCAGAAAAGAGAGTATCCGAAAGCATGCACTGAATCAGATCGCTATCTGCATGAGAGTAAAAAAACTGAAAGCCAAAGCTTTGTCACGCGGATCCAAGCCACAGTTTCAATCATTCTTAATCCAGATTCTAAACACAGGGCTGCATATGGGACACAATTCGGCAAACCGAATATCTTTCTAAGAAAGGATGCCTGCACATGTTCGATGGAGTGATTAAAGTCTCGAATCCATAGTGGTATGCCATATAGTATGAGGGCTATGCATTTGGCTGAGAAGATTTTAATAGCCGCTGGGATAAATAGTCCCCCTTTACTAAAGAAAAAATTGCCAATAGCCTGAGCAGACAGGGAAGCGGCCATACGCACATGATTACGTTGAGCAGTCCAGGACAAATTATATGTAAAATGAAAACCAAGGTACTTGAATGATTTTACTTGCTCTATCTCCACGTTATTGATCCTCCATTTCCTTGGCTTCCAAGTCCTTGCGAACACAAGAATTTTGGATTTCTCGTAGTTAAGTTGTAACTTATTTCCTGTAAAATACTCAAGGCTTTTGTTCAGCAACCTTTTAAGACCGATGCGAGAGCGGGATAGAATCACCGCATCGTCGGCATAAAGAAGAATCGAGACATGGCGGTTACCTAATTTAGGAGGGTGCCCGTTGGATATGTCTAAACAGGGGGCCAGATCATTCAAGAAAATATTGAACAAAATCGGAGCCAACAAACAGCCCTGTTTGACCCCTCTATTAGAAG
This sequence comes from Lerista edwardsae, assembly GCA_029204185.1. Lineage (NCBI taxonomy): Eukaryota > Metazoa > Chordata > Lepidosauria > Squamata > Scincidae > Lerista > Lerista edwardsae. The sequence continues at coordinate 2,769,533 of JAJKFI010000100.1, read as the reverse complement.
AAAATTCCTTGGTTAGACTCCCGATTGAAGAGGTACGGACTTGACACATATTATTGGAATAAAGGCCCTTGATGAGATATAATAGTCTTTTATCTATTCCAAGATTTTGTAATTTGAGCCTGGACATGAGGTCCTGGACATGAGTACAACATAGCATGCAAGCTGCTGCTCATGTGGACAGACATGAATGTTTCCAATACATATACCTTCTCTCTCTCTCTCTCTCTCTCTCTCTCTCTCTCACACACACACACACACACACACACACACAGAGAGAGAGAGAGAGAGAGACAGAGAGAGAGAGAGAGAGAGAGCGGTCTCAATCCTAACCTGGAGTTAGGCCGGCACAGTTAGGCCAGCAAAGTTTGGCTGGCACAAGGGCCACCATAAAGTATGTTTGGACCACTCTTGGAGTCAGAGAGGCCAACACATAGGTGTGCGCCATCCCCTCTGACTCCGAGAGTGGCCCAAACCTGCTTTACGGTGGCCCTGGTGCCAGGCAAACTTTGCTGGCGTAACTAGATTAGGATTGTGGGTGCGTGCGTGGGTGCACGTGCGCATGCATGCGCGCACGCACACATCCCTCTCTTTCTCAGGGCATACTGCCTATTGTACTTAACATGGATCCCTGTTCTGAGATGCTTCCTGAAAGGTACCACCTAGAGCGGGGCTCTCAAAGATAAAACAGCAGGAGCTCGATGTGGCTGCTGGAAGCTCTTTATCCAGCCCTCGAGCTCTCCCAGCACTACCAGCAGATGCTCTCAGTTGCTGAGCTGCGCTGAGGTGTCACTGCTGAAGGGGCAGCCAACATTATAACTGGGCTTTCTCATATCTTGAAAATATGAACTAAGTTTGCATATTTTGTCTTCTACCATTTGCAGCTAATGAGTTCCTAAGAAAAAAAGTGCTTTTTTTTTTTTCCTGGTCATCACCTGCTAAATGTCATCACTTCCAGCTTAATTGCATTACTTCCAGCCCTCAGCAGGCATGAAATGAGAGCTGACTAACACCTTATTATTGGTTCCCTTCTGTGTGATAACAACACCTGATTAGCTCTCAGAACCATCAGTCACATTGATCAGTTTTGAGTTAAGAGAATCCACTTTTTGTTACACAAGGCAGTTGTATTTTCCTTTTCTGGTTATTTGGCTGTAACATTTAGGTAAGAGGCACTTTTTCAAGTGGTATTCCGCCTATATTTAGGGAGAGTGATTGTCCCTATTCACCCCCCCCCCCCAATGCAGCACCTGTTGCTGGTGGTGTTCTGCATTTTTTTTTAAGATTGTGAGCCCTTTTGGGACAGGGAGCCATTTATTTATTTATTTATTTATTTATTTATTTATTTATTTATTTGCAAACCACTTTGTGAACTTTGAGTTGAAAAGTGGTATATAAATACAATTGGAATACTGTTGGTTGATCAAAATGCGTTTGACACTGCTGGTATCGAGGGGCAGAATGATGGTGTCAGTTGAGCCGGAGCTCCAGGTTCAGAGGTGTATAGAACTGACCAGATACCAGCCGAACCTTCTGGCCTCACATGCAGCCCAGCAATGGACAGTTCAATACAGTATTAGCAAACTCCAGAGGCAGGGTGAGGGGTGGGGAGGAACGGATGGCTGGGCTTGACTTGCTGGAAGAATTGCCTTGAAAGGCAGCCAGGTTTCTGATACGTTGCAGGAAGAAATCCCTGAGTAATTGTGTTGTCAATTTCCTGCCTAATGGTGGCATTCAGAGGGTGTTGCTCTGAACTCATCATACAGCCTAGTACCATTTAAAGGGCAGCAAGCAAGGGTGTGTATGTTTGTCAAACATGCCAATATAGGTGATGTATGTGCCCAAGAAGAAAGTGCATGAGAGGCACTCTCTCTCTGTCTCATTGATGCTGAGAGTGCGGAGAGCAGGCATTGGCAATCCAAAGTAGGCCAGAAGTTCAAGAGAAAGGCTGATATTCAACTACGGCTCCAGTTCATTGTGTATGTTCATTTAAAAGGGAAATGTACTTCTACAGTACCTAAGACTGACCAGTCACTGTCAGCATCAAGGACCACATCGAAGTACTTACGTGCAGCAGGGTTGCAGCAGGTGTGTGTATTTGAATTTCTTTCCTATAATAGTAACAAAAACAATTTTTGTAAGCTGTTTTGAGTGCTCAGTTTTGGGTAGAAATGTGGGATGTGCATCATGTCAACATAACATAAGAAGCGCCTCACTGGATCAGGCCAAAGGCTGATCAGGCCACTGGATCAGGCCCGCTTCCTGTATCTCACAGTGGCCCACCAGATGCCTCAGAAAGCACTCAAGACAATAAGATGCCTGCATCCTGTTGCCACTCCTTTGCCTACTTCTGAGGTAGCCTTCTTCTAAAACCAGGAGGTTGCACAAACCCATCAAGGCTTGTAACATGTGATAGACTTTTCATCTAAAAATCTGTCCAATCCCTTTAAAGGCATCCAACCCTGACACCATCACCACCTCTTGTGGCAAGGAGTTCCACACTGCTGAGTAAAAAAGTATTTTTCTTTTATCTGTTCTCACTCTCCCAACACTCAATTTTAGTGGATGTCCCCTGGATCTGATGTTGTGAGAGAGGGAAAAGAACATCCCCCTATCTACTCTATCCACCCCTTGCATACTTTTGTACGTCTCAGTCAGGTCCCCCTTCAGGCACCTTTTTTCTAGACTGAAGAGCCCCAAAGGCTGTAGCCTTTCCTCGTGAGGAGAGTGCCCCAACCCAGTAATCATTTTGGTCTCTCTCTTTTGCCCCTTTTTTTAGTTCCACTATGTTCTTTTTGAATATGTGGAGCAGCGATGGGATCTACAAATGGACAAGGGGAACGCTGGGCGGGACGTAGGCGGGACTTCCGCTTGAGTGGCAGCCCGTCCATAGCGTTCCACGGCTGCCCTGGCCTCGGGGGGGGGGCTCCTGCTTGCCGCGGGGGACAGGTGAGGGTTGTGCTGGGTGCCTGGGCGAGCAGCAGGGGGGGCGCTAACCGGGGGCAGCCCCCACAGGCCAGGACAGCTGCGGAATGCTACGGACCAGCAGCCAATCACGTGGAAGCCCCGCATAAGTCCCGCCCAGCGTTCCCCTTGTTCATTTGTAGATCCCAAGAAGGTTAGATGACAGGAGAGGACATGACATCAGTATCTTGAAGCCATGGGTATAACAATATGGCTGAATCAGATCATTGCCACCAAGAAGGAGGATTGCCGCAAATTCACGAATAAAAATCTCCCTGCACGCGTGTAAAAGTTAATCTCAACGTCTTAAAGCATGCCTGCGTGTTCTGAATACGGGTGTGCGAATCGCTGTACGAAAAATGGGATTTAATTTCCATGGAAAGATTCATGTATTCACATTACATCGGTTCAATAAAACAACCGTTAATTGAAAAAGTGAGTGCATTTTTTTTGAAGCTGTGTAATTCCTTGTTGTTCCTAGCAGTCTTATTCACCATTTTCTGACACCCACTGTTGATGGTCTAGAAGGTAAGAAAAAATATATTTTCCCCCTCCTATTTTCCCCCTTCCCGTTTACACTTTTTTTCCCGCCTTCCATTTTCTACGGTAATATTTTCGAACTTCTGAACATTAACAGAATTTGGTTTTTTTTGGGGGGGGGGTGAGTGTAGAAGTTAAAAAAAATACTCTTAATAGTCTAGAAGTAAAAAAGAATTACTCTCATATTGACAACTACTTGTGCTATGAAGAGATTTTAATGTAATTTTCCTACTGTAATACTTATGAAATTCTGAACATTAACAGACATTTTTTTTATGGGGCATAGTCATTTTATTTTTGGTTGTGTAGATTTCAAAAAATAAGTCTGTGAAAACCGTGCAATCCGAGTTTAAATAGACAGCAAGTAGCATTTCGTCCGGTGTGTTCAGTAATAAAATTATGTGGAATTAAACCTTGTAAGTGCATATTAAATCATAATCAGGTTACCAATAATGTTTCTCCACGATCACACGTTTTTATTTTCGTAAGTTTTTATTTCAGGAGTAAACTATTCAGTCCTAAACTGTACCAGAAAAGCAATCTGAAATGCTTGGAATGAGCAATGTTTTGAGTACGACAACATGGCTGCTAAGCCCGCCCCCTGGCCTCATTCGGCTGCTATCTCTTCTTAAGGCATGTCCTCTCCTGTTATCTTACCTTCATGGTAGATCCCATTGCTGATGTGGAGACCAGAACTGTACATAATACTCCAAATGTGGCCTTACCACTGATTTGTACAATGGCACAATAATATTGGCCATTTTATTCTTAACCCCTTTTTAATTATCCCAAGCATGGAATTGGCCTTCTTCACCGCTGGTCAACACTTTCACCAGGTGGTCCACCAGCGCCCCAAGATCTCTCTCCTGATCCATTGCAGACAGCTCAGAAGCCATTAGCCTATATGTGAAGTTTTGATATTTTTTGCCCCAAAGTGCATCACTGTACACTTGCCTACATTGAAACGCACCTGCCATCTTGCTGCCCATTCCCCCAGTTTGGAGAGATCCTTCTGGACCTCTTTACAATCCCTTCTGGTTTTCATCACCGACTCGCCTGCTTCCCATTCTGTCTTGATGTAATCTAAATCCAGTATTTGCACAGGCAACTATATGGACCATCCTGAGTGTAAGTATCGTGGTGCTGTCATTTGATTGTTATTTTTAGTAATATTCATTATAAAGCTCCCTGTTGTCATTGCTTCACAAGATGCACATACACATAGCATGATGACTAAAACAATGTCAACAAGTGCAAAACGAATACAGTAAACAGTAGAAGCAATGGTGAACTGATCTTGGTTTTCATGCTTGATGGGATAAAAACGCTTTCCTAAAAGAGGTCCAAGAAGAAGCCAAAGAAGCTTCCTGGGAGAGAACATTCCACAGCCCTGGACCTCAAGAGAGAGAGGACCTGGAAGATGATCCTGGAAGATTCCTGGAAGATGATCATCTGATCTCATGCAAAGGATGGAAGGTAGACAAAAGCTCCCCATCATCTAAATTGTGGTCTCCTTGATAGAGGTTTATATAGTGTGACTGCGGCTGTGTGCACACTGTGGTTGGCAGACACTGGTCTGAATCAATCTATTCTGTTGAGGCAATGCTTGGTCTATTGCTCTCTGTTGAACTTGAGAGGCATGTTTTAATGTCTGCCACCTCGTTTGTTAGCATAGAATTATGTTGACATAGCGGCTGGGAGCAGACTCTGGGAGAGTTCAGGATTTAGATTAAGCCCCTGATACTGCCCTGCTTTTGGGGGGGGGGAGTTGGGCCAGTGGAGTGGCTACGCCAGCATTTTAAAATGTCTTTTGCTAGGGAAAACAGTCTGGTGAGCTTTTTTTTAAAGTTGAAAGGCAGTATATAAACATCCTTAATAATCAAAGCCGAAATAGTAAGAGCATTCTGGGCTCCTGCCAGCCTCCTAGTGGTGGTGTAACTCAAGGTATGCCACCACAAGGCACTGTCCCTGTGTCTCCCTGGCCTTAATGTGGCCTTGGTGCTCCCGAAGGCTGCAATCCAATAACACTTTCCTGGGAGTAAGCCCTATTGAATACCATGACATTTGTTTCCAAGGAGACATGTATAAGATTGCACTGCAGATGCTGCTACGGTGATGGGGTGGCGTGGGAAATCTGTGGGGCCTTTATCACTTCTTGCCCCCTCCCTGAGTAGCAAAAGCTGAATGAATGATAAGCACATTCATGTTGCCGAAGCGAGGGAGAACTCACACAGACCAATATGATCAATAATAAAGTTCTGGTTTATTGTTGAATACAGACTCATATTTATGGTTCAGTTTCCCAAGGCATTCGTTCATTAATTAACCCATCAGAAGGCTGCATTGATTAGCTCAGGAAGTATCAGCAAACAGGTTAACAGGATTAGCAAGAAACTAGCTTAATTGGCTTAACTATCATGGTTACATAGCATCTGTCATTCATCATTAACCCGGAAAGTTTCAATTAACACCTTGCAAACAATGGGTAAACCGGCAAACAAGCTTAAACAGTCTTGCGGCTTTCGCTATCTCTCTTCCTTATTAGCGCAGGATGTTCCGCTTGCTATCTCCTCGCCCCGTTCGCCATCGGGTTGCGCAAGGGTCAGCCGTGTCGTGCAAGGTTTAGTTGATTGTAGCAGTCTTTAGTTCGTTCTGCCCCATGTTCCCCCAATCCCATAGTCCCTAGCGAAAACCACTCTCCCCACAACACATTCAGGCACACTTCTTTGGCTTGCATTTCTATAGATAGGCTGCAGAATTCAGCTTTCCTTCGCACCTAACCTTGCTTGGCTTTTTTCCTTCTTCCTTTTTACCAGGAGAGTCTGCGCAGTCGTAACTATCGTAAGTGTGATATATATTGGTGAATTTCCACCCAGAAGGGCCTCAGCTGATTTTCATCTGTTTTGATTTTTATTATTTTGGGGGAGGAAAAGAGTAAGTAAAACTGTCATTTGGAATGCTCAATACATGTAAATAAATACAGATATACATACAGGTAAATGCAAGAGGGCTGACAAAATACGCTGCCTATAAAGCCTAGTTACTCATCCAAGAATGCAAAAATGATCATTGTCAGATATTTTTTTTCTTGTTAACAAATGTGGAATGATCCTTTCACAGGTGTTGAGAGCTTTGTAAATGGGATGCCCTTTAGGGAAGAGAAGCTAAGTAGGAAACAACTTGCTTCGTCATAAATTATATCTTTTTTCTGACAGATGTTTCTAGATCAGTTTCATTCAGTGTAGCAGCCACTTCTGGGGTGGGGCACTATTGCCTTGTTAAAGTTCTGACAGCAGATCAGATTTGGAATTCTATGCCTTGGGCCTGATCCAGCAGGCTCTTCTTATGTCAAGGGAAGCTTCTTTATTCCGCTAATTATTTATACTCACCCTACCATCCCTAGCCAGGACTCCCTAACCAGGGTTCCCCAGGTGGGATTACTGGGCACGACCAACAGACTTCAGAAGGGCAAGACCACAAAGGCTCAATCCTTCTTCTCGACTGCTTCTGCAGCCATTCGCAGAGTGCGGCCAGCTCGGGATCCAAGCCCATAGGGGAGCAAGCCCATAGGGGAGCAATGTTCAACCATTTTCATCTCACGGCACACTGACAAGGCGTTAAAAATTGCCAAAGCACGCGGTCAGTTCTTTTGATAATTGACAATGCACATTGTCAGGCCGACAACTCAGAAGAGCTGAAAAGATTTCTCTTTTTAAAAAGAAAAGAATACAATAGTAAGCCCTTGATGTGGGTGTAAGTTAATTATTTGTCCTATAAAATTTCGCCTTTCCTGAAAACTGGTATGATATGAATGATAAACGTCCAAGTTCCAAGTTCAAATCTCCACTTAGCCACCTGAGGCTCACTAGATCAGAGTTGTCAAACTCCATTCGTTCAGTGGGCTGAATAGCTTTTATGATGCCTACTGAGGACTGGAAGCAGGGCCAGCCCCAGGAGCAGCAGGACTCAATGTGGGGCATTCCTGTGGGGCCCCCCACCCTCCCCGTGAGGCCCCCAACTCACCAAGAAAAGTGCTTGCAGTGCCACACACAAAGCATGGCACCTGGAAATACTTGGTGATAATATGATGGCGTTGCCACCAACTGCTTCCAGGAAGCCCATTTTGGACCTTTCAGAAGCAGGGGCAAGTGGGAGGACCCAAGGGAAAGCTGCTCTGCTCATTCTACTGAGTTACAGCCCACAGAGATCCCGGCTGCAGCAGCAGGCGATATGCTCACTGCGTTGGTGCACACACACACCCAAAGCATGGGGCCTAATATGATGACATTGGCTTAAGGCTGGCCCTGCCCAGAAGTGATGTCATTAAGCAGAAAGTAATGTTAGGGATGTGGTAGCGTTGCGGGTTAAACCGCTGAGCTGTTGAGCTTGCTGACCGGAAGGTTGGCAGTTCAAGACCACACAATGGAGTGAGCGCCTGTTGTTTGTCCCATCTCCTGCCAACCTAGCAGTTCAAAAGCATGTAAAATATGAGTAGATAAATAGGTAGCACTTCGGTGGGAAGGTAATGGTGTTCTGTGCGCCTCGGTGTATAGTCATGCCGAGCACATGACCACGGAAACGTTTTTCTCGAAGATTTTTTAAAAACCTTTTGTAATGTGAACACTAGAAAGCTATGCTGTAAATTCAATTCTTTGCTCTGTGGCGTGTGCTTATGCAGACATTGTTGAGAAATGTCAAAGAGGCCAGCCAACACCCAAATGGGTAACAGTGAAAAGAGTAAGAGGAAACATTTTTCATTATATTAATGCAGTTATTCTGAAATCCAGACAAATCTGAAATCCAGACACCATCCTGTCCCAAGCAGTCCGGATAAGGGATACTCAACCTGTACTGGATAATAATCTGGTGAAAGAATCACTGTGATAACGTGATTCACTTGCACACTTGAAATGTATTAACAAAAATATTAATTCCATTGATAGCTATGATGATGTTGTTGTAAAAAGCAAATTTCTCATCTTAGGATTGCAGCCTAAATATTTCATTTTATTCCCCACCTCCAACCTGAATTTCGTAGTCAGACCCTACATTTTTCAGGATTTATGGCAGTGTCAGAAGATTCCGGTGAACATTCTTGGCAGGGGATATCATCCTTCAACACCAATGGAGGCTGTAGGAAGTCTCAGGGAACCTGGGGGGCAGACACCAGCTCTCCCAAGTGGAATCCTGCTCAGAGCAGTCAGAGATGCAAGCATGTGCTACGCCATGCGTCTTTCAACACCTGTTTGACTACCTGTGTCAAACTCATCACAGCGAAAGTATTTATCGGATTAGGTTTAAACATGTTCGCTGGTTGCCTGTGGATTGGCTGGAAGAGCATCAGTCAGGGATGTCAGCATGGGGATGCGACAAACTGTGCTGACCCTGGATGGGAGAAATGGAGCTTTGGAGCCTGACACAGCCAGGATGAGCATGGTGCGTTTGGCTTGGGCGAGTCAGCCAGCCTATCTTAGCTCACAGGATTGGCTGGAGGTTAAAAAAACCACCCTGAGCTTGGCCAGGAAAGGGTAGAACTGTAAAGTAACAAATAAAGAAAACGGTCCGCTCCTTTTTATTTTCTTTTTCCACCCTACCTGACCCGACTGAGGAGTTCTGTGCACATAGCACTTCTTGGATCTGAAATCTCAGGCCCGCATCAGATTGAGATGCACATCCAAGTGCTCATGCTGTCTGTCTAGATTGCAACTGCAGTCCTATATCCTAGACCAGTGGTTCTCAAACGTTTTAGCGTTGGGGGATCCACTTTTTCCAATGACCATCTGTCCGGGACCCATCAGAAGTGATATCACGGCTGGCAGGACCGTCATTGTGAGGCCAGAATGCAGCAATCAGGTGGGTTCTTTCTCACCCTTTTTCCAATAGCAAAGTGAATCAGAAAGAAAAAGAGCCTACTTACAACCTTGACACAGGCAAAACATTCACTCAGCCCATCCCCTTTTCCAGCAGCCCTTCTTCCCATATTTTCCCATATGGCTGCTATAGGTGCTTCGTGACCCACCTGCAATTGCCCTGTGACCCACTGGTGGGCCCTGACCCACAGTTTGGGAATGACTGTCCTAGACAATCCTGTCTACACTGCGACTGCAATCCTATCCTGTCTAGCTGTCTAATTCTGTCTGTCTAGATTGTGACTGCAATCCCAATGGGGATTTCCTGGGAGTAATCCCCATTGAAAACAATGAGCCTTATTGTGCTGGGTGTCCCAGCTCCTGTTTTTAGAAGTCTGTGGGTATCTAATGCGGCTAGTCAGGTAGTCAGGGATGGTGGCTTTCAGTGATAATGAAATAAAAATCCGTAAGACTGCTTTCTGCTGTTCTCATTTTTTGCAAAAACAAAAATCTGTGAAAAAAAATAATTTTTTCTATGAAAAAATCTGTGAAAGAAACCATTAAACACCTCTACTGTAATCTATTCTGCAACACCTGCATGTGGCTGCTACTATACCATCTATATATACCTTATACACTTTTAAAGTGATTATAATTTATAGTTATAATTGAGAAAAATACACCCTTGAAATAAAAGCACAAAACACCACTTCCTGCACTACTAACTTTGGAAAACACCGAAATCCATGAAACAAATGAAACCATCTTCACCCACCTCTAGGGATGGGGCTTGTGGATTTTCTTAACCCCTCCCTTGTTTCCCTCTATCGTTCAAACTTCTGTACATGAGAATGTGCACAGATGGGAAGATGCATTTGAATGTATGTTGAAGTTCCAGTGAAAGGAATGCAGCGCAAACAGACAGACAGCGTTCACAGCTGGAGACACATTAGGGTACACATCTCATTTACCCTGCAGTCCTTTAATCTGCAAGCGAGCTTTCGATGAAAGGACTGCATAGGGGGCGGGGCGGGGGGGGGGAGTTAAGCTTGAAAAACAGGCATAAGGATAGGTGTTCTGGAAAGCCAATTCATCCCTTGCAGTTCCATGTAGACTGTGAGAGGGGGGGCATTCTCCCTCCTAGTTGCAAGCGGTAGCTGCTGCTGTTCCAAGCCAAAAAGGGCCATGAGCTCCCAGTAGCTCACATGCCCAGCAAGTGGTTTGAAAGTTGGATTTAGACCTGGAGCTCCCAGTAGCTCACATGCCCCTGTGTAGTGGTTTGAAAGTTGGATTTAGACCTGGAAGATCCACGTTCAAACCCACACTCGGCCATGAAGCTTCCTACCTCTCAGAGCGCAATCCTAACCTGGGGTTAGGCCAGCAGAGTTAGGCCAGCAGAGTTTGGCTGGCACAAGGGACACCATAAAGTATTTTTGAACCACTCTTGGAGTCAGAGAGGCCAGCACACAGACGTGCACCATCCTCCCTGACTCCGAGAGTAGTTGAAATGCGTTTTACGGTGGTCCTTGTACCGGCCAAGCTTTGCTGGCCTAACTGTGCCGGCCTAACTCCAGGTTAGGATTGCACCCGCAGCCTCACCCACCTCACAGGGTTTTTGTGAGGACAAAAGGAGGGGAGGAACCAGAGGCGTAACCCAAGCCAGGAAAGTAACATGACTGCCTGCACGTCTGCCCAGTCACTTCTGCCTGAGTTCTCTCCGGAGGGCAGTGCGCTGCTGTGGCTTGGCACATGACCTGTCCCTTTCCCTGTGAAGTCTTCAAAGGCAAATGGACAGGGGCATGAGGCCGCAGCATCAAGTGCCCAGCCCATTTGGGTGGACACGAAAGTGATGGAATGTCTTGACACTGTGATGTCACTGTGCTGGGGAAGGGGCAGCAACATCCTTAATTCATTGCCCTGGGCACCAGGCAGTGATGTCATGCAGGGGGTATGCGGGAGTACGCGAGTACCGGTTTCTAGGATTATGGCTGGCCCCGCCCATTCGCCCGCCCACTCGTTGACTTTGCCCCCTGCAACGTTTGAATTTCCTGCACGTTTGAGTTGCCTGCATGTTCTCAGAGCCAGGCAGGCAGGCAGGCAGCGAGCGGAGCCTTGCCTTGCCTTGCCACTGAAAAATGAGCTGCTCTGGGGTTTTGGAACTGTTGGGTCACTTTAACATGATGCCAGGCCTCCTTAACATGTTCTGGGGGTGCTGTGGAATACTGTTGCAACTGTTGGGTCAGTTTAAAATTGTCTGCGGCCTCAAAAAGGGCTTTTTTATGTCACTTCCTGCCACGACCTCACTTCTGGCTTATGACATCACTTCTGGTGGGCAGGTCCTGACACATGCCAATCAAAAGTGAGTACCTGTTCTTAAATCATTTAGATGACACCACTGGCACCAGGGTAGTACATTACGGCTCTGGGAGAAATCACGAATGCTGCCTTGAGCTCCCTGGAGGAAGGGTGATATAATAATGTGAAAAATAAATACCACTGAGATCCTCTCCGCAGCCAATGTTTGCTGGCAAAAAGAGGACAGTGAATCTGCACAGCCATTTGGCTCATCCAGCTTGAAGAGTGGAAATGTCTTCACCCCAAGCAAGTTGTTCTTGCATGTTTCAGTGGTCTCTCCATCTGCAGAGATATCCTGAAACCTGGTACTTTCCTGGTTTGGGGGCTCAGCGCACTTTCACTTTTCAAGAAGGGGGCATGATTTGCATGAAGTTCACCTGCATGTAATACCATAGAGAAGATATGTTAGGAATATATTTGGCATCTCCCAAACGGCAGAAGATGGAGGCTAAAAATTGGACAGAAAATAAGGAGATGAGAATCAAATCTATAATATGCATATAGAAGTGTGTAGGAGTGGTCAAACAGCCAGAAACTATACTCTAGCCAACAAAGAGTATTCTCACATACTTGGGGGGGGGAATGACTGTGAGGTTTCCCCCTGCCATGGGGTTGTCATTTATCCTGAATGGGAAGAAATCAAAGCAGAAGTGAGAGTGATCAAAGAGAGTCCAGTCCAGAAGACTTGAGTGGCAGTTAGGCGTACAACATAAATGAGGAGCTCTGTACAGTTTGCATACATCCCTATTGCTCAGAATGTTTCCAGGAGGGGTGGTTGCCAAGTCGCGCAACGAGGGAGAACACGCAGACCAATGTGATCTATAAGTTCTACTTTATTGTTGTACACAAGCTATATTTATCCTTCAGGTTTACAGCGCAGTATGTTGCTGATTAACACATCAGAAGGTTGCTTTGATTAACTCAGCGAGTTTCGGCAAACAAGACTAACAAGATTAGCAAGGGCAAACAGGCTTAAACGGTCTCGCGGCTTTTGCAATCTCTCTTCCTTCTTAGCGCAGGATGCTCCGCTTCCGATCTCCTTGTTCCGTGCGTTTGTCGTGTTGCGCAAGGGTCAGCCGTGTCGCGCAAGGGTTAGTTGATTGCAGCAGTCTCTTACTTCGTTCTGGCCCATGTTCCCCCAATCCCATAGTCCTTAGCAAAAACCACTCTCGCCACAACATCTCCCCCTCTTCTTTTGAACAGCTGCTCGGAAGTTTTAAAGGCAACATTTTGGATACATTGAAAACAGCAAGGTCCAAATAAACACATTAAAATACATAGGACAATTATCATTAGCACTGGTTGAAACATATGCAGCAGCCAGGCTGGCAATCCTAGTGAGTGGAACCAGTCTGCCACGGGGTCGGTCTGAATTCGGATTTTTTGCAAGTTTTGCGTTAGCCCGGTTCTGGAGAACTGCCCGATGCACCCCCCTGACATCCATTGCCATATCTGCAAGAACACTAGTAGTGATATTCATTTGATTTCTAGCCCAGCACGCCAGCCGGCGTATCTGATCAGCGTTAATCCCTGCTTGAACTCCAGGAGCGAGCCAAGACGCGAAGACAATGGCAGTGGTGCTGCTGAGTTCTACCTTATCATTGCAATCAGCAGGCAGGGCAATATTGCGCTGCACTTCCGCAAAAAATTCATTGCTTGTTTTGTTATGGTGAAAATAATTGGTCTTACATTTACCCAGTTTATGCCTAACTCCCCCTTTTCTTTTAAAAAGAGGGAAATATATCTTTTTACATCCTGATGTGTACGTTTAATAATTGCTTGCTACTAATTTCTAAAAACTTAAAGCCTTGGTAGGTTTGGAGAGCATAAGGATGCTTAAACTTGCAAGCAATTTTGCTAGGCATTTCAGTTTTTTCAAAAGGCTTTATTTGGCTCCTTTAAAGTGTGATTTGCTGCTGGGAGGACTCAGCTTTGTTTAGGATTGAAGCGGCATTGCTGTAAACATGAACTTTTCGTGATTTAGAGAGATTTGGTTTGAAATATTGGTAATGTTTACACCACCTTTTTATACAAGCCTTGTTAAAAATGGAACTTTCATTATTTTAGGAAACAGATTTTTAAAGGCTTAGGCTTTATAGTTCACACAGCACAGCGTTGAAGGAAAGAATGCATGTTTTTTGCTGAGATTAAGGTGCTGAGATTAAGGGACAGGAATTCCCTGAGAAGATAAAAATCTTGAGGATAGGTGTAAGACGCTGGGTGAGTCACCCTGCTACTTTGCTTTGGAGGAAAGAGGAGGGGGTTTGGAAACCCCAACTCAGTGTCAACAGTGTCAACTGTCTCCCCCCCCCCTTGGGCTAAGAGGGAGGGGGAGCATGTGATTCTAAGAATGGCTGAAATATTTACTATGCCAGTCTGTAGCTATTCCCGTTTTTAGAACTGTCTTTAATACCTCTAAATGAATATCTAAGAATAACAGACACTATCATGTTACACCAATCTCCATTCAATGTTCTGTGTGAAATTCCCACAGAATCCCCAATAGCCCTGCCTATTAAACCACATTCCAAAGGACTCCTAAATAAGTTTAGCTATAAAACACTAACAAATAGACAATCATACATTCAATTTAAAATACTTTCTAAAGATTACATGGTTTTCTTTGGCGAGGTTTAGTGGCATTCTGATGCACACTAGTGTTTAGACTTAACTCAAATTTTTTCCAAACAGAGAACAAATAGTGCACAAAACCAAAAAAAAATATATCATGGTACCAGGAATGAGCTCAAAAATGAAAAGAAGTGTTGCAACAATATTAGGCCTTAAGGATGACACAAGAAAGAGATAGCAAGCAGAGAAGCAGAAAAGAAGTCTGGACACAGAGATGTGCCCACAGAGATGCACACACACATATGGAATTTCCTTAAGGTGTGCCTACACACCCACACACATACACACCCCTATATATACACACACTCCCAGTCCAGGTCAACACACACATACACACACCTGGACTTTTACTCAAACACATGCTTTTACATCTACACTTGGATTTTTACCCAAACAACACATGTAGGGACAGACAAGACATACAGCGCGCGTTTTTACGACACATGACAAACACATAACATTTAACACTGGAAAGCCCCCCCCCCCACGGGGGCCTTTTCAAACAGCCCAGAACCACCATGCAAAACACAGAAACAAACAAAATGGATTCTTCTTCTTTGCAGGCGAGGCTTCCAATTTTGCAAAAACAACATTTGAGTGGGGGTAGCAGAGTTTTTGTCAACAACTTTATGTTAGCAGGGACCAAATCGGGATGGTCTAGCAGCGTGGCAATTTGTTGTTGCGCTAGTCTATTGTCTGTCTTATAGTTCATTATATTCTCTTGTATTTTATTGATCATAGTCCAGTTAAAAGGGACCCATTCTGCCGCGTTAGATTACTTGCGGGGCTGCTTTGCTTTTTTATTACTTTGCTTGCAGTTGCAAACGCTTTTCTCGTTGAGTACGCGCTTTCGGAGCCGCCATCCACCACCCAGCCACTTCCCTCCGGTTCCGGCTCGACTGGCGGGCGGCGGGCAGACGCGGTGCGCGGTGGCTTGGCCGGGGACTGGCCAAGTTGGCGGGCGGCCGGAGCGCTCGGGCGATCCTCCTATCTTGCCAGGCCCTGCGCGGTGCTGGAGGCGGGCTCTGAGCTGCTGGGCGCCCGCCCCTTGCCTTGAGCGCGCCCGCCTGCCCGCCCCGGCTCCGGGCTCTGCTCCGGGTTTTTCGGCGCGCCGCTTGTTGTTTTTGGGAGGCTGTGCTTCTCTCTCCCTCCCCCGGTGTTTGGGTCGAAAGCGAACGCGGCTGGGTCACACAGAGGTATGTAGAAGTGGCTGCAGCCGAGGAGCGGTAGCTAAGCGAGGCTGCTGCTTGTGGATGCGCCGCGGGCGGGCCCGGGCAATGCTGCTGCTCCTGCCGCCGCCACTGCCTCCTATGGTTAAACGTCTCGTCCTTCCCTGGCGGGGCTGAATCCCAGGAGGGGAGGGGGTTCCCTGTCAGTCGTCTCATTCCGCGGAACCTGCCTCCACCCTCCTTGCCCTTCTGAGTATCTTTCTTGTCCCTTTCTCTTCGCCCATCCCATTCTTCCCAATGCTTTGGATCCATTCGCGGGGGACGCGCATCTGGTGGGACTTCATAGGCTCCCTCTCTATTCTTTTTCCATTTTGACAGATCAGGGTAAATTTTGTTTGGAATGTCCTCATCCATGGGCAAGGGGACATCGGCTGGGTCAGATGGAGCCGTGGGAACAGCAAAGGAGGCTTCCTTGGGGAGTGGGCTGGTGTACGGAGGGAGGCTGTCAGTGGGGCCCCCCATCGCTGTTTTTTCTGCCTCTGTCAGAGGGCACAGCTCGGTGTTTGCGGACACAGGGTTCACGAAATGCCGAGAATCACAGCCCTCGCTAATTTCCTCCCCGCTGTCCGTCCCCAAAGCCCTCTGCAGTGCCTTCTTTGCCTCGACCTCCCCGTGGAGCCTGGTCATGACTCTATTCATTGTCCCGTAAGTGGAGACCAAGCGCTGTGCCTCAGCATTCCCACTTTGCACTGAGTCCCACAAATTCGTCCCAATGTCTATCCAAGTTTGTTTTACAAACACGTCCTTCAATCGTTTAAGGTGACCTCTCCGCCGTGCCCACTGACAGACAACGGCGGCATCCTTCTCCTTTAAATGGCAGTCGTACTTCAAAGCTAATTCGCACAACAATCGGAGCGCTGCCTGCTCCGAGACCGATACGGTCGTTCCCATCCCGCGTTCCCTGACTCACCGGTCAGTTCCCTGACTCACTGGTCAGTCGTGGCCACTTTTCCTTTTCCCGCCTTTCTTTTGGCGTCCGCCTCTCGGGCGTCCGGGGGATCCTTTGGTTCCTGACCGCCGCGATCCACTCCCGTCCGGGATGCTAAGCCTCGGGCTCCTTTGGCGTTCGATCGCAGGATCACGTCGGGGTCACCAATTGCCAAGTCGCGCAACGAGGGAGAACACGCAGACCAATGTGATCTATAAGTTCTACTTTATTGTTGTACACAAGCTATATTTATCCTTCAGGTTTACAGCGCAGTATGTTGCTGATTAACACATCAGAAGGTTGCTTTGATTAACTCAGCGAGTTTCGGCAAACAAGACTAACAAGATTAGCAAGGGCAAACAGGCTTAAACGGTCTCGCGGCTTTTGCAATCTCTCTTCCTTCTTAGCGCAGGATGCTCCGCTTCCGATCTCCTTGTTCCGTGCGTTTGTCGTGTTGCGCAAGGGTCAGCCGTGTCGCGCAAGGGTTAGTTGATTGCAGCAGTCTCTTACTTCGTTCTGGCCCATGTTCCCCCAATCCCATAGTCCTTAGCAAAAACCACTCTCGCCACAACAGGTGGTGGATGGTGCTTGATTTTTAAAGAATCTTAATGGGAAGGGACCCCTGTCGTCTGCCCTGGAAGGAAGCCTTTTGCTTTTATTTGAAGCATGTTCAAATAAGAAGGGACGTGGTGGTGCAGTGGGTTAAACCACTGCTGCTGGGCTTTCCGACTGGAAGGTTGGGAGTTAAAGACTGCGCGACGGAGTGAGCTCCCGTTGCTTGTCCCAGCTCCTGCCAACCCAGCAGTTCGAAAGCACCTAAATGCAAGTAGATAGGGACCACTTCGGTGGGAAGGGAACGGCATTCCATGCGCTACGGCATAGAGTCATGCCAGCCACATGACCATGGAAGCTTGTCCTCGGACAAAACGCTGGCTCTACAGGCTTTGAAACGGAGATGAGCACCGCCCCCTATAGTCGGTCACGACTAGACCATTCGGTCATGGGGAAACCTTTACCTTTTTATTGCTCAGTGGGAAAGTCACATTGACATGCTGCGGAGTACTTTCCTGACTTCACAAGTCATGTCCACAGACGGAAGGGAAGAGGTCCTAAATGAGCAGGACAGAAAGTGAAGTGGAGGCAGAATCAGAAATATTTTTAGTTTTATTTTCCCAGAACTGCAACACTCAATTGCTTAGAAATAGTATATTAGGATAAATATCCCAAGAGTGTTTAGAATGTGCTTGTGACATATATTGAGGTTTCCATTCTTTGGAGCTTGTGACCCCTGGGAGTGGGGGTGGATATGGAGGGAGGGAAGGAGAGCACATGAGATTGTGGCTGCACTCCTAAACATACTTTCCTGGAAGTCCCATTGAGCACAATGGGACTTATTTTTGAGTAGACCTGCATAGGATTGCTGTCATTGGATACTCAGTTGTTGAGTACAGTAAAATAAAATGTAACACACAAGCAAACAGACTGGCAGAAATGGGAAAAATCAACCCCCTTCCTCTCTATAGATCAGTGACCTGCTTTTTAATATTTTCAGGGCACTTGATTTCCAGGAATCTCTTCATCAGCTGTCTTTTTCAGCTAGGCAGTGTGTATTGTAATACTTATTATAACATTCTCTACAGTCCACCACAAAGAGGAAGGGCTCTTCAGAGAGGTTGCCGAATTATTAAGGGCAGGGTTTTGCTGTGGGCATAAGAGTCACAGAGGCAGTTGGGAGAGATGCCACACAGCTGAGCAGGCAAAGGGATGCTGGCGGCCGGAACAAGGTCATCCGCAGGTCATCTTTGCAGCATCCCACAGGGTACCACTTCGCCGGCAGCCTATATGCTGCCAGGCGCTCTCCTATTGGCCGAGAGGGAGCATCTGATTGCCTCTCCCTTTCCAGCATCTGTCAGCTGAAGGTATGATGGATGGCATTGTCGCTACCTGCGTGCTGTGCTGCCAGGCACCCCTGATTGCCAGTCTTCCCCCATCTCTTCTCTGATGCTAGAGACCCCTCCCCTCCCCTCGCTACTGCTGTGATTAGTATGATCATCCCAGTGAAGAGGTAGTGGGACAAACGGAGCGATTGCTTTTTAGCCAGGATCAGAGCATTGCAGGCTTTGCTCCTCTCTCTCCATGACCAAACAATAGTGAAAGTAATCCTCTCCATTTAAATATTACAGAAACCTTGTCATATGAACAGGGTTGCAGTCGTTATTAGCATTTTCAACCCAGCAACCATGTTCAAAAATCACTGTAGTGAGGCAATAGGCACTATCCATTCTAAGATACCATTCAGGTAAGATTTCATAGCTCTCAAAATAAACACATGCATGGGCAGTACCACTTTGCCAGCAGCCTATAAGATTCCACCATGTACAAAGAAGCCACTTGGCACATGTTATGTGCTTGCCAAGCTAGATATAGAGCTAATTCTGGCTTTCTGATTGTACTTGCAAATAAGTACTAGCGTATTTTCAAACACATCCTTGTCACATTCACACATTACATTTCAAGCTGTACATGGGAAAGAAATCATGTTGAATGCGTGAAGTGGTTCCAAACAAATAAATATGTGATAGAATAGGTGTGAAGAAGCTACTTTTAACTTCTAAAACAGATAACAAGAAAATGATCACATACGAATTATGAATCCATAATCTGTAGAAGTGGAGAGACAAACATGCTGTGACAAGGGACAAAGAATTGGTAGACAAGACATTTCTTTAGATCCTGTTACTATTTATTTACAACCAATTTTATTATTCCTATAAACATAAAAACCTGTTTATCACATCTGACATTTGAAACCTGCTGATCAGCTGTTTATGATGGTGCTGGATTTTTTTTAAAGATGTATTCTCGTTTGGGAATCTGGAAGGTATAATGTAAGTGTGACATTGTGGCATGTCACAAGAGAAAATACTTTATGTATGAAATGACACTTGCCCCATCATAAAGTGGCTAGAGGCACCAGGATATTTTGGAGGATAAAAACATTGTATGAAAGAGGGGCTTTTTCCTCAGCTTCTTGCAAGTTCAACAGGAGAGAGTTATTCAGGGGTATGTTTCCTTTTGGAATAATCAAGATACTTTGCATAAGCTACATCAGAGGCAGTGGCATTTCTGGAGGGGTGTGTGCCTGTGGGAAACACCCAGTTTTGCAGGAGCCTGAGCTCCTCTAAAGTGGCCTCTCCGCCTTGCCTTCAGAGACATTTGCCAGAGGTTTCCCTCTCCAAGTTGCTAATGGCTCTGGAGGTCGGGGGAGGGGCCGAATTACACAGGAGCTCAGGCTCCTGCAAAACTTAGCATCCCCCCTGCCTTGTAGCAACTGATCAGGAGGAAGTTCTGTGGTTATGTAGTCTCTTCCAATATCAGGCTGGGGAATTCCCATCTGGTTCAACAAAGTTGGACTACAAAAATGTCTTTCTTGGAGCCTTAAATGTTGGCCTTCCCGAACTCCTTTCTCAACCTGTCTAAATAGTTAGTTGCAAACCACTGGCCTTATTTCTAACAAAACCTACCCAGTTTTGCCCGAACCAGACTTCATTCTATTTTCCTCATTTGGACTGAGGCTCAATTTAGTGCTTATAATTGTCTTCTTGGTAAAGTATTTACATTCTGTAAGAAATTCAGATTTTTATATAGTATAGCCCAGTTTTTCCCAAACTTGTCAACTGGGGGCTCCCTTGATGTACTGGGCTATTGGCCGTGCTCCCCATTAATACTACAGTCCTATACACTGTAGGGTTTTTCATGAGGATTCTGAAGCTCCCCCGGCTGGTTTCTGTGGCTCCCTGGGAAGCCACAGCTCACACTTTGGGGACCATCGCATGTAAAAGCCAAAATATGGTTGGAGGGCACATGGTGCAGCCACCTTGTTGAAACAAAGCAGATATCAATAATATGTCCGGTGGTTCGCTATTATTTGTTATTTGAAATTACTGATGTTATTGAAGTTAATGAAATTGACGTTATTATTTGAAATAATACAAGCTAGTGAAAAGGGGAGGCACAGAATACACAGGAAACTCCATAGACCATCAGGATCAGAGAAGGTCTAAGATATGCCTCCCCCCCGCAGCACTTTATACACTCACCCAACCATGTGGATCCCCTTTCCTATGTATGAATATGGGCAACCACATAGACGGGGCCAGTCGTATGCATCTTGACCATCTTTTGGGTGCACTGCCTTCTGGAGGAAGGGTGCTACTCAGGTGTGAAAAAGCTCACAGCCTCAGCCTTCTCCTATTGTAGTGTTCACAGGTATGCTGCAGCTGACTTAGATAGGACCAGGGCACTCCCAAGGGGCTGGGTGAGTGTTTGAAGGATGTCCGAGTTGGACAATCTATTAGAGAACCTTAAAGAGAATGAATTCCTAAAGTCTGGCTTGCTTTTCCAAGGGATAAAGTGTTCCTATGAGAAATTAATGGTGTGCAGGAGCCTGCAGGCATAAAGCATGACTTCCTAAATGGAGTCTGCCAGAGGGCATTTAATAGGATAATTTAGCCTCTGCTTTGACTGCACAGACTTCATCAGAGCCCAAACTTGGAGATGATCACAATGAAAATATGGCCATGTGCAACTCCGTTTTTCACCTTCCTGCAATCCTGCTCCTACCTTAAAGCCCGAATACATTCCACATTGTGAACTGGCTGGAAACAGATTTAACTCCAGTGGCCTCCCACAAAGACCTCTGGGCACAATAATTCTGACAGGGTGCTGAGAATCTGTTCTAAAAGATCCTAGGGACCTTCCCAGAATTCCAGCTCTCTTTCTCATGATTACTTAGGGCGCAATCCTAACCTGGAGTTAGGCCGGCACAGTTAGGCCAGCAAAGTTTGGCTGGCACAAGGGCCACTATAAAGTATGTTTGGGCAACTCTTGGAGTCAGAGAGGCCAGCACCCAGGCATGCACCATCCAGTGGTGTCATCTAAATGATTTAAGAACAGGTACTCACTTTTGATTGGCACGTGTCGGGACCCGCCCACTGGAAGTGACGTCATAAGCCAGAAGTGATGTCGTGGCAGGAAATGACATGAAAAAAGCCCTTTTTGAGGCCTCAGATGATTTTAAACTGACCCAACAGTTGCAACAGTATTCCACAGCGCCCCCAGAACATGTTAAGGAGGCCTGGCATCATGTTAAAACCCCAGAGCAACTCATTTTTCAGTGGCAAGGAAAGGAAAGGCTCCGCTTGCTGCCTGCCTGCCTGGCTCTGAGAACATGCAGGCAACTCAAACATGCAGGAAATTCAAACGTTGCAGAGGGCGGAGTCGACAAGTGGGCGGGCGAATGGGCGGGGCCAGCTGTAATCCTAGAAACCGGTACTCGCGTACCCCCGCGTACCCCCTGCATGACATCACTGGCGCCATCCTCCCTGACTCTGAGAATGGGCCAAACATACTTTACGGTGTCCCTTGGTCCAGCCAAACTTTGCAGGCCTAACTGCCGGCCTGACTCCAGGTTAGGATTGTGCTCTTAGTTAGAAAGCATGACTGTAGGTTTAACTTATATTAGGTTAAAAACGTAATATGGACATGCTGCAGAATGAGACAAGAGAGTGCTGAAGTGGTTGAACGGGCTGCACCATTTCAGGCGGAGTCATGTGGGGGAACTCCAGTTTTGAATATTTGTTCATGTACAAACTCCCTGCAGATAAAAACTAATGCAGCAGGTAGAAAGGTTCAAGGCCAGCCCTTTGCGTGCTGAGCTTAGGGCCAGCCCATCCATGGGGCTGATTGGAATGGCAACCTCAGGCAGCAGACTGGCAGGGAGCATCCACCTCAGTCTGCCCGCTCCACTGCTGAGATAGTGACTGAGTGATAATGGCTGACCCAGGTTCAGCCAGGAAGCTTCATGTCTGGATGGGGATCAACCTGGATCTTCCAGGCCTGAAGCCCCAGAACCACAACAGCATCCTGGCTCTCATTCTACCACCTCAATGTTCTGCCACCTCATCTGGCTGCATATATAGACCAAACCCAAGCTAGCAGCCAGTATCTTGGGATAATGAATACGCTTACCATGGGTTGCATGATGAGGTACTGCACAGGGGTGCTCCAGGATCCACTTATTTGATATCAACGGTTTCGTTTATCCACTGATACCATGGGGACACCTATTAAAATGGTAAAAAAGTAAAGGTTTCCCCATAACCCAAAGGCCGACTGTAGGGGGTGGTGCTCATCTCCGTTTTTAAGCCAAAGAACCAGTGTTTGTCTAAGGACAAGTTTCCATGGTCATGTGGCTGGCACATGACTATACACCGAAGCACAAGGAACGCCATTACCTTCCCACCGAAGTGGTCCCTATTTATCTACTCGCATTTTTACATGCTTTCGAACTGCTAGGTTGGCAGGAGCTGGGGCAAGTGACAGGAACTCACTCCATTGCGTGGTCCTGAACTGCCACGTGCCAACCTTCGGGTCAGCAAGCTCAGCAGCAGTGCCACCACGTCCCTCAATTAAAGTGGTAAGGAACATTAAATACAACTCTTTTTTTTTAACCTTATTGCAGCAAAACCACTTATGTTCCCCTATCTTTAAAAAGGCGTCCCCAGTATCTACAATCAGGTATCCACCTGGGTGGGGGGTCTGGAACAGAACCCCAGCAGATAATAGGACATGCCTGTACTTCCCTTTGGCTATAGGCCTGGACAAAAGTTGGATAAAGCGAACGTGGAACATATAGAATACGGAGAAAGTGGGAAAGGGAGAGTATATGGAAATGAGCTTGCTGTTGTAGTGCTTGTGTGGAACAGGGAAGGTGCAAAGAGCTTTGAAAATCTGGCAGAGAAATTGCAAGCTTTGAATGCAAGTGCTTGAAGCTGCATCTGAAATACGAATCTAATTTGGGGTGTCTGTAGCTCCATCAGTGATGGTTGCCATTTCTTTTTGCCAAGGCTGCTCCTGTGCTTTTCTCAGCCACATGGTCCTCAGAAATCCAGCAGGGCAAAATGCCTCCCAGCGTGGAGATGCAGTGATGGGGAAAGTGCGCCTGCTTTCTGTGCAGCAGTTAAAAGCACAGGAGCCCTGCTAGGAAAAGCACTGGTGGGTCTTGGAGTGTGTGCTAGAGGGTGCTGTAACAGCATACAGAATTGATCCTTGAGCTGCCAGGAAATTCATTTTTTTCATCCCATCTGAATATGGTCTCTCAGCCCAGTCTCTGTTTAGGTGGAGTGCCGGCACTTGAAAGCATGTGTGTTCTTTTCTTTGCCTCTGCTGTATTCTGTTGAGAGACCCATCCCTGTTTCCTGGAGAGACTGTAGCAGTTGGAGAGAAGGCTCCCTGGCTCACAGCTGTATAAAGGAGGCAGACAGATGGGGCAGGCAAGAACTCATCTATCATGCCACTGTCCCTAGAGTGAAATTGCCAGCATGGGTACTATGAGCCAACCTTGATACATGCACACATGACACAGCTGTGCAAATCTGAGCACAAGCTTTGTGCTTGCCTTTTTCTCTCTCTCCAAATCCAGGCCATCAATTTGGTTTTTTGAGAAAGCAATTCATTTACAAACCACAACAACAAAAGTGCAATCATTTTTGCATTGATTGCCTCAAAACAAACCCATTTGTGGAGCTTTTTTCCCTATATCCTTTCCCTTGGTATTTTTCCTATGAAATTTTAATCCAACATGCAAGGTCATTTTTTCCCCATTCATGGGCAGCCAATTCTGTAATCAAGTTATGCTGAAGTACTTGGATTTAAGCCGATCTGGCACGGGTGATTTCTGCCAGACTAAATGAGCTGAATTCTGTCTTGGGTTCTTGAAGCAAACAAACAAAAATAGCAGCCATCTTGACTGTGTTAGTAATAAATGTTAATAAGTACATTTGGAGGCCAAGTGGTTTTGATTCTGAGTGAAAAACTGTGTTGATCATTGTTGTTGCAAGATGTGTTTGAATTATTTTTGGGGCATGGAAAACAAAAGATCATATCTAGAGCAAAAAAAAAAAAAGGAACGCACAAAGGTTTGGGTATATCTTTTCACTGATTTTATTGAAATCATTCATTTTCAATGGAGAAGCTAAGCTTATGCCTCAGTCTCTCCCCTGGAAATCAGTAGGCCTTACAAATGCCTAGCTTTGACTGGTTTGTGGGGATTTAACAAACAAGCAACAAGCAAGCAAGCAAACAAACTGGTGAGCAAGAACAGCCAAGATTGTTTTTCTACTAACTGCCTAAGGCTAGAGCGGCATTGTTTCTCAAACTATGGGTCAGGACCCACTTAGTGGGTCTGGACCAGATGTCAGGTAGTTTGCGGAAAGCTGGGAGCAGCCATCTTGGAAGCTGCAGACTTTACTCTTGCTATATAATATTCCTTTTGTGACTGCTAGCCGTTTGAATTTTCAAGTGAGGGCTTTTTTAAATTTTGTTTTTAGGTCAGTGTTTTTACATAATATTTTTACTTACTTTCTGTCAGGGATGTTTCATGGTTGTGCAATTGCTGCAGTCCAAGAATGCCAGTTGGCATTCCAGAAGTGTCATTTGATTATGTCACACTTCCTGTTTGATGATGTCACTTCCAGCCATGACAGCATTTGGGGTGAGTCCTGACATGAGTGCCATACTAAAAGGTGGTTTCCGGAATGAAACGTTAGAGGTAAAAGGGGCAACCAAAGCACATAGCAGGGCTTCAAAATTTAGGGCACAATTGGGGCTAAATAAATAAAATGATGGACTAATAGGGGCTGTTGCAATATAAGAGTGTATCTTTATGTTCACTTGTTCCTAAGCAGAAGCTGCAGCTGTAGGGTTAAGACCAAGAGAAGGAGGGCCAGCTGAGGCTCAGTGTTTCCCCATGTAGGACTCTGACTGCCAGATTTGGTTGGAGAGCATGTCACATAGGCATAGGACAGAAGGACTGTTCTGCCGAATCAGACTCAAGCTCCATCTACACAGCAATCTGTTTACTCAGCCAGATTCAGAGGAGTGGCAGCAAGATGCAAGTATCTTGTTGTCGTTTGTGCTCCCTGAGGCATGTGGTAGGCCACTGTGAGATACAGGAAGCTGGAATAGATGAGCCCTTGGCCTGATCCAGCAGAGTTTTACCTATGTAAAGTTCTATGTAAAGTTTACCTATGTATAGTTCTGGCAGCAGGGCTGGCCCAACTATAAGGCCAATTGAAGTGGTTGCTTCAGGCAGCAAATTGGTGGGGAGTGCCCACTTGCTCCCACCTCCTTCTCCTACCTCTCCCTGTATTGGAAAAAGAAGGGATGGGTAGAGAGGAAGAGGAAAATTGGAGCAGAGGGAGTGTGCTGAGCATTGGAGAGTGGGAGGAGAGCAGAGGATGGCACATCATTGGGTAAGGGGGCAGCATTTGGTATGTCGCCTCAGGCCTCAGGAGACACTGTCCACAGCCAGCTGGATTTGTCTCAGAAGCTTACATGCAAATCATGATGACTGCAGCCCTGTGGCCTGTCCTCAGTATGTGGTGCTTAGGTATACTCAGTGGTGAAATTCAGCCAGTTCTCACCTATTCTGCAGAACCGGTTGCTAATTTAAGGTTGGGAGAGGGAAGAAAGGCAGCGGATGGCCCTGAAGGCCGCCCTGAAGGACATAGAACCGGTTGTTAATTTATTTGAATCCCACCACTGGGTATACTGCATCCAAACATAGAGGTTCTATTTACTGAGCAGTCATGTTTCCATCTCTCATTTAGCAGACTGTGATCAAAGTCAAGCTTCATGAGTGTCTCTGTGAAATGTCTGCTTCTCACCTGAACTGCCTCCCTGCATTTTTTTTGTTTTTCAAGGTTGCCATTCCTTCTCCTGCCTCAAGACCATTTCTTTATGTTCCACATTTCAAAAAATAAAAATAAAAATAGCCACTATTATAAGCAAGCATATAGAGAACATGCTGACACCAATATTCAATGGGTGGGTGCCATTGCCACCTTGTTTGTTTCCAGGCAGAGAGAGAGAGAGAGAGAGAGAGAGAGAGAGAGAGAGAGAGAGAGAGAGAGAGAGA